>MU670808.1:34100-77060 GCA_026770625.1 Nicotiana glauca
AGGTATCGAAATTGATCAAGCTAAGGTGGATGCTATCTTGAAAATGCCCGAGCCTAGAGATATTCATGAATTAAAAAGCTTGCAGGGTAAGTTGGCATATCTTAGAAGATTTATTTCGAATCTGGATGGAAGGTGCCAACCATTTAGTCGCCTCATGAAGAAAGGGGTTCCTTTTAAACGAGACCAAGCTTGCAGAAATGCTTTTGAAAGCATTAAGTCTTATCTGATGAAACCTCCATTACTGGCAGCCCCCATACCTGGAAAGCCACTAATATTATATATTTCAGCACAGGAAAGGTCAGTAGGAGCGCTTCTCGCTCAAGGAAACAATGAAGGCAAAGAAAATGCGCTTTATTACTTGAGTAGGATGATGACGCCAAATGAGCTCAAGTATTCTCCTATTGAGAAGTTATGTTTGGAACTTTTCTTCTCTATTCAAAAGCTGAAGCATTACTTCCAAGATCACGTTGTGCGACTCATTTCAAGAGCGAACCCTATCAAGTTTGTCATGTCTAAACTAGTCCTAAGTGATTGATTAGCAAGGTGGTACCTCCAGTTTCAATAATTTGAAATTGTGTATGTTCCTCAAAGGGCAGTAAAAGGACAAGCATTAGCAGACTTTCTAGCTGACCATCCAATTCCAGATGATTGGGAGTTGTCTGATGAATTTCCTGATGAAGATGCAATGGTCATAAAATTCAGCCTCCTTGGAAGATGTATTTTTATGGCACTGCACATCGTGAAGGAGTTGGAACTGGAATAGTGTTTATCACTTCTCAAGGAGAAGTTTTGCCCAATTATTACACTCTAACACAATGGTGCTCCAACAATGTTGCTGAATATCAAGTGCTCACACTTGGGCTTGAAATGGCTGTGGATATCAAACAATTGCAATTACAAGTTTTTGGAGATTCCAAGCTAGTGATCAACCAGATTTTGGGTAGCTATGAGGTCAAGAAGTCAGAGTTGGTGCCATATCACAAATATGCTAAAAGATTGATAAGTTGGATTGGAGAAGTAACTATTCAACACGTGCCGAGAAAGGAAATTAAGAGAGCTAATGCATTAGCAGCCTTAGCTTCTACATTATCTTTGCCTGATCAGATACAAGTCGCTGTTTTCCAAAGATGGGTAGTTCCTCCACCAAATGACTACGAGGAAGAAGAAAGCGAAGCTGAGCGTATTGCTTCCGTTCCTAAGGTTGAAATTGAAGACTGGCGACAACCATTAATAGATTATCTTTGTTACGGTATATTGTCAGAAAATTCCCAATGGAAAAAGAAAATCTGAAGGAGAGCCCCTCATTTTCTTCATTACAAGAATACACTCTACAGACGATCATTTGATTGAAAGCTCCTATGTTGTTTGGGGACTGACGAATCCCTTCAAGCATTGTAAGATACACACTTTGGAGTATGTGGTGCGCACCAATCTGGCCAAAACTTCATTTCCACATAAAAAGAATGGGGTATTATTGGCCAACCATGGTGAAAGATTGTTTGGATTACGCTCGGAGGTGTAAAGCTTGACAATTCCATGCTAACTTCATACATCAACCACCTGAAGTACTATACCCAACTGTTGCTTCTTGGCCATTTGATGCTTGGGATTTGGATGTTGTTGGTCCATTGCCAAAGTCTTCTGGTGGACATCTATACAATTTGGCCGCGACTGACTACTTCTAGAAGTGGGCTGAAGCTGTTTCTCTTAAGAAGGTAAAGAAAGAAAATGTGGATAAATTCATCCGAGTCAATATAATCTATCGCTTTGGCATTGCTCGATATATATTGACAGAAAATGGTAAGCCATTTGATAACAAGTTGATGAATAAAATATGTGATCTTTTGGCTTCAAGCAACGCAATTCCTCCATGTATTATGATGCTGCCAATGGACTTGCTGAAGCATTTAACAAGACGCTCTGCAACTTGTTGAAGAAGGTTGTCTCGAATTCTAAGAGAGATTGGAATGAAAGGATGGAAAAAGCTCTTTGGGCATATAGGACCACATATCGCACACCAACGCAAGCGACCCCTTATTCACCTATTTATGGAGTTGAAGCAGTCCTTCCACTTGAGCGTCAAATCCCATCGTTGCGGCTTTCTATTCAAGAAGGACTCACCAATGAAGAAAATTCTAGATTACTCCTTGAAGAATTAGAAGCTCTTGATGAAAAGAGGCTAGAAGCTCAAAAAAACCTTGAATGTTATCAGGCTCGCCTATCTCGATCTTTTAACAAAATGGTACGCCTTAGATCTTTCCAAGTGGGTGACCAAGTTCTTGTGGTCAAAAGGCCTATTATTACCTCTCGTCGATCTGGGGGAAAATTCTCTGTTAAGTGGGATGGACCATATATCGTACAAGAGGTATACTCAAGTGGCGCTTATAAGATAGTTGACTCGGAAGGTTTGTAGATTGGCCCCATCAACGGGAAATTCATGAAGAGATACTATCCTTTAAGAAAACAAATATTCTCGTTGACGCACAACATAAACTGCATGTTACTCCTGGCCCGCAAGAGTATAAACTGTGCACGGTCCAAAAAAAAAAGTCTGCTAGATTGAAAACCTCGAAAGAGGCGGCTTAGGCAAAAGTTAAGACATAAAAAAAAACTAAAGTCCGCTAGGTTGAAAACCTCGAAAGAGGCGGCCTAGGCAAAAGTTGGGACGCAATAAAAAGAAAAACAAAAAAAACTCACCCATTTCGAACTACGGAATGACTTGATGCTCTTCACCGAGGTACGTAGGCAGCTTAGAGTTTTATTCTAAGTTCAGTCATATGAGTTCAAAAATACATATTACCCAAGGCATTTTTCAAATGAGGTATGATGGAATATAATCCACTTGATTAACACTTGAAAATTAGGTGTACATGTATTCTTTTGTTGAATTCTCTGTCTTATCTTGATGGCTCAAAGAGGGCAAGTCCTCTATGTCAAATTGAGGTCTTTGATGGAATGATTGCCGTTTCTTTAATAAGAGGCTAATTATTCAAGTTGAAGGCTCCAATACTAAGTCAAGTTGATTTTGTCAAGTCTATTACATCATCAGTTTGAAGGAATCAAGCCTACTAGGTCTTAAAGTTGTAGTATTCAAGTCCACTAAGTCTTCTGAATATTTCAAATCTGCTAAGTGATGATGAGACCTTCGAATTTACCAAAAGTTGAAGTCTTCAATTCTGCAAGTTGAATCATCAAGTTAAAGTCTTCAAATCTACTAAGTCTTCAAGTATGTCTTCAAATCTGTAAAGTCTTCAAGTTGAAATGTAGAAAAAAGATTCTTTGACCGTGAGGTTATCTTTACTAAAGTAGTATATTTGGAATTGATTTCTTCTTCTACTTGCAAAAAGGGAGAAACATATCTATATAAAGGAGGCCATAAAATTACCTGTGAAGATTGAAGTTGAAGAGATATTGTTGGGGGTCAGCTTTTTGAAAAAAATAAATCATGCTTCATACAATCTCTAATTTATGTATCTCGAAATGAGGACAAGTTTTTATTCCTTTGCGCCAAAAGGTCAAATCTTTTGGTGTTGAAGTAAAATTTTCAAGTTAGACTGTATAATGGACTTTGCTGGTCTTCGTCTTGGACAAAATATAGTCTTCAGCTTAGACGGTGTTATGGTATTATCCTCGGACAAAGTAAAGTCTTCAGCCTAGAGAATTATCTTCGCCTTGGACAAATTATAGTCTTCAGCTTAGACGGTGTAATTGTCTTAGCCTCGGACAAAGTAAAGTCGTCTGCTTGGATAGTTGTCTTCGCCTTTGCAAAATAAATCTTTGGCTCAGACGGTGTAATGGTCTTTACCTCATATAAAAAGTAAAGTCTTTGGCTTAGATTATGTAATGGTCTTTGCCATACATAAAGAAAGTCAAGTTTTCAAATAAAATGAAGTTTTTAGCTCAGACGGTGTAATGGTCTTCACTTTAGACAAAATAAATTTTTAGCCCAGACGGTGTAATGGTCTTTGCCTCAGATAAAAGTAAAACCTTTGGCTTAGATGATGTAATGGTCTTTTCCATAGATAAAGAAAGTCAAGTTTTCAAATAAAATGAAGTCTTTGACTTAGACGGTGTAATGTTCTATGCCTCAGATAAAATGAAGTTAAATCTTCAAACAAGATGAAGTCATTAGCTTAGACAGTGTAATAATCTTTGTCTAAGATAAAGTAAAATCTTTGGCTTAGACGGTATAATGGTCCATGCCTCAGAAAAATAAAGTTAAATCTTCAAACAAGATGAAGTCATTAGCTTAGACAGTGTAATGGTCTTCGCTTCAAATAAAATAAAGTCTTTAGCTCAGACGGTGCAATGGTCCCCGCTTCAGACAATAAATCTTTGGCTTAGACAGTGTAATAATCTTTGTCTAAGATAAAGTAAAATCTTTGGCTTAGACGGTATAATGGTCCATGCCTCAGAAAAATAAAGTTAAATCTTCAAATAAGATAAAGTCAATTTCTTGACGTGTAATGATCTTCACCTAAGACAAAGTAAAATCTTTGGCTCAGATGATGTAATGGTCTTCACCTCAGACAAAGTAAATTTTGGCCTCAGACGGTGTAATGAAAATAGCAGAGAATTATTTGCTCTCATTGAGTTTGCTAAAAGAAGAAAACACGTTAATCGTGAATTATAAAGATACTTTCACCTCTTTATATAGGGCCAATGGTATCGGTAGGTATAGTGTCCTACTTGGATATGGAAATTATTTTGATAAGCCTAAACAATCCTATTCTCATCCAATCTTTAGGATGAATATTGTTCAGATAAGTTAAGAGGATAAAGATTCAATCGTAGTTCGAAATAATCTGTATATGATAAAGTTAGGAAGTACTAGGACTCCACATCAAACTATTCCCCATGCAGTAACATGGCAGGAAATTTATGTGATAAGAAAGAATCCTTGACAATATTGGATTGGCGTGAATTTCTGTCTAACATCTGAGAAATTCAATAAATGGCCAAAATATTTTATCCTTAAATTAAGGATGTACGTTCATTGTCTGTTTACATCCTTAAAGAAAGGATATGAGATTCCTTTCTAATTAATAGACAAATCCTTGCAGCATTTCCTATGGTGCCAAATGCTCAAATGAAGCAAGCGTCAAATTAAATAGATAAAGCGAAAGAGAAATTATCACATATACTTCAAGCCTAGTTTCAGAAGACTAATATTCGAGACATCTTGAAGTAAGGGGCATTTTTAAGTATTTAAATTTTATTGAATTTAAATTCATAAAATAATTTGGACCACATAAAAGTCAAGATATTAGTACACACAAATATTGTGGCTAATAAATTGGGTTAATTATATATGTGTTTGGCTAGTCCATTTAATTGGACTATAAATTAAATGATAAGCCCACTCTATTAGCCCAAGGTCCAAATTTGCTATTAGCCTGTCTTAAAGCCCAGGCTCATGCCACATGTCAAGTGACGTGGCAGTCCAAGATAAATAGATGAACCAATGAAATCATGCCATGTGTCAAGTGATGTGGCAATCCAAGACAAATAAATGAGCCAGTGAAGTCATGCCGTGTGTCAAGTAATGTGGCAATCCAAGCCAAATAAATGAGCCAATTAAATCATGACAAGTGTCTGGATGGTATTAGTTAGTTCAAACGGACTAATCAAATCGCAGAGACACATCACTCCCTACAACTATAAATAGAGGTCTTCATAAAGCTAGAAAAGACAGAATTAAGAGCAAGAAGCAAGTAGAGAGCTCGTGGATCAAACACCGCAGATTTCTCTACAAGCTACAAGCTCAAGCACTCAAGCTACAAGTTCAAGTTCAGGTTCAAGATCAAGAACGAAGCCAAATCAAATACCAAGGCGTTCAAGATTAAATTACTTGTTCGTGATCGAACACAAATTTAAGTTCAAGGAGGAGATTCAAGATCAAGCTTTGCAAGCCCTTGAATCAAATCAAAATCAAGTTTATCAATATACTTTACATTCTTGAAGAATCAGGGGAATACAATAGAGATTGTAACACTTTCATTTATTGAAATCAAATACTACATTTGTTACGCAATTTTTCAGTCTTGATTATTTAATTTTCTCGATGCGAAAATTTGTTGTTACAAGGACTACGTTATTTTTTAAGAACTGATGAAATTTACCTGGATCTTGGAGTTTATGGCCGATGAAAGCTTTTTTGATGTGGTCGCCGTCATCTAGTTGGACGGGGTCAAGATCCTCTACGGTTGATCCCGTGGCTTCTATGATTTCAGGTTCGCTGATGACATCTTTCTTTTCATCGCCATTCGACCCCAACTTCGTTAATTGCTATGCTTCCTCGGCTTTTCCTTTCAACTGTTGGGCAATGCGGTAGCATTCTCGGGCTATGCGTTTCTTTCCACGGATGCAGAATACTACCCAGGGGGTGGAAAATTTAATGACTTGGTACAAGTTGGAGGGGACGGTTTTCATGGCATGTATCTATGGTTGGCATATGATGGCGTTGTATGATATATCCTGGTCCATGATGTGGAATGTGGTCTCCAAGGTGACGCCGCCGACCAAGACGGGCAACGTGATTTCTCCAGATGTCCGCTCAACTGCATTGTTAAAACCTGTTAGTATGAAGCAACGTGGCACTATCCTGTCCTCGAGTTTCATTTGGGTGAAAACTCGAGGATGTATGATGCACGCTCCACTTCCATCGGTATCAAGAACATGTAAAGTAGTGACAAGGGCGTCATAGTGAGAAAAGACCAAACTGTGGGTATCCGACTTATCGAAGATGATACTTTCTTCGAGTTGTCATACCGTTCATGGGTGATTGACCGCTTGAGCTTGTGAGTGGTGGTGAATTTCACGCTGTTGATGGATGCACTCCTCCGATGATCATTTGAGTGGACTGAACCGTGGAATGTGGTTTGGGAGACCTCTGATGTTGTTCTCTCCCTCGGGTGAAGTTGGCCCTCCCTCGATTGCTCATCAACTCTTTTGGGGGCCCTTGGTGAAGCATGTTCACGACCTCCTGTCTAAGGGCGATGCAGTCCACGATTTTGTGACCCCGTTTCTGGTGCAATTCGCAGAGGGCATTTGACTTTCTGGTGCTTGGATCGAATTTCATTGTTACAACTCGCGTTTTCGTACGTTAAGAGTTTTGTCTTCAGTTAATTGACGTAGACTCAGGGATTATATCATCTTGATGTTAACGTATCTACGCTATGTATAACAAACGATAAATAAGTATTATGAAGGATAAAGGGGTGCACGAATTAAAGAAAATGAGTTTCGTTGAATATGGTCAATTTGGGATAAAATACGGATCAAGCGATAATACCCGATAATTATAAACTAGTACCATGCAAGGTACCATATGACCACGGTAGTATAATGTATAAAGTATATATAAACAACAACAATAAGAACCCAGTAAAATCCCATTAAAGTATATATAAAATATATTAAAAATAAGTAGAATTTTAAGTAATTTACGGCAATTTTTAAATTATGCGGGAAATTTGGTTAATTATCGGGTAATGAAACATTACCCAGTTAACTAATAAGTGGATAAAAAATTTACAAAATTATACTTCAAAGATGTGGCAGCACTAGCTTACCACATGAAGTGACTAAGTAAGCAAAATCCTAGGTGGCTATCTATGGTTCTGAACTAATTAAGTAAAGTGTTGTTTTAATTCATTTGGAAAGGTGACGTTAGTCATCCCATAAAGCAAGAATGCCTCCCTTTATTGGTTTGGAAAAATTCAAGAACAATTGTTTTAATTCATTTGGAAAAGTAACGTAGTCATTCCCAAAAAAGCAAGAAATGCATTATTTCTTGATTTGAAAAATTCAATAACAGAACTTAAGAAAAATTCGTTCAGTACCTCAACAAGCAAAAAGCCTGAAGTTGCGTTCAAGAAATTCGAAGAAGCAGAAGGTAATCTCGTTCAGCAATATCGAAAAAGAAGAAGCTTAGTCCCATTTTTGGGTTCTAAGTTCAATCCACGAATATTTCCAACGGAATATTATACGGAGTTTTCCCTATTCCATGTATGTTAAGTTCATCCCTTCTTTCTTTTGGTATAGTCCAAATTATACAGAAGAAATAAATAAATGCACAATTTCCATAAATTACTCTATTCATAGAAATACTAGGAGCGTCTATATTCTTGATTCCCCATGAGAATTATTATTATCTTTTGTTTATGGTTCTAAGAATAATACGCAGTTGAAAAAGGTTATCCGGAAGGAATATTGAAACTATTACGTATTTTTCATGCATTTCACCCATTTATACATGTGCATTGACTCATGAACAGATGGTGTCATATACGCATATATATGTAAATATATGTATATGAAATGTGGGAAAAGGTTACAACGTTATATACGCACCACCACCTGATCAGCTGGTATATGTTGATGATGTTACCCACAGTGGCCGAGATGATTTGATGGGATGCCCTCAGTGGCTTGATGATACTATGCACACCCATACCTATGCATGACACGACATTTATACACATGTGCACGATATTATAAATGTTTCAGAATTTATAAAGTATTCAGATTTAAAGATGTGTATCTTTATTCCATGTTTCATCCATGTCTTTTACGTACTAATTTTCATGCCTTACATATTCAGTATATTATTCATACAAATACCTTATTTCACGGGGTCTACGTTTTATGCCCGCAGGTGCAGGTAGGCAAGCTGATGGTCTCCCTTCTTAAGATCCTTGATAAGCGAGAGTTGGCGTGCTCCACTTGATCCGGAGCTGCTTTTGATTTTGGTACGATATGTTTGTGTGTGTTTATATATATATATATGGGTATGGCGTGACTTAGTTCCGTCTTTGTACAGTTATATTTCTATTAGAGGTCTGTGGATATTATGTCTAGTTGGATAGTATGTGGCCTTGCCGACTTCCAGTTTTGAGATGAATAGTTGTCTATAGCAGCCTTGTCGGCTCGCCCTATGTATGTTGTACGTATATGTATGTATGCCTTTTGGGGCAGATTTCCTTCATGTACATTATTCTCGTAATTCAGCAGATGTTATTCAGGTTTATATCCTAGACGCATGCTTAAGGGTGTTTGACAGGTAGGACTCGAGCACCTATCGTGGCCCATCATTTTGGGTCATGACAAAAGTGGTATCAGAGCAGTTCTGTCCTAGGGTTGTCTGCAGATCGTCTCTAGTAGAATCTTGTTTATGGGTGTGTTGTGCACCATACTTATAGACAGGAGTCTACATGACATATAGGATGTAATCCTCTCTTTTTATCTCAGATCGTGCGATGCAAGAATTCATGTTCCTAATAATATTCTATATTTTCAGCGGTGCCTCCAAAGAGTACGGCTGCCCAGAAGGGAAAGTCCGTGGCCGGTAAGACTACTAGTCGAGCGCCACGAGTTACCAGGGCTCGGGAAGAGTCTCATAGTGAGGTTTCATCTTAGACTTCACATACCCCACCATTTCTAGAAGAGCTCCGAGGGGCACCAGCTCCAGTGCCTGCCCCTGTACATTCAACACCTCAGTCGAATGTACCGGGTCAGGAGATGAGAGATGCTATTTAGCTATTAACCTGATTTGTAGCCGCGCGGGCTCGGCATCAGGAAATAGGTATTGGTCATGTAGATAGGTCCGTCAGTGCGAGGGTTAGTGACTTTATTAATTTAGACCCTCCGGTATTCACTGGGGCAGATTCGAATGAGGACCCTCAGGTATTTATTGATAAAGTGCAGAGGACGTTACAGGTAATGAAGGCCACTGCGACTGAGTCAGTTGAGATAGCTTCCTATTGACTCCGAGATGTTGTAATTAATTGGTACGAGTCTTCGGAATTGTCCAAAGGTAAGGATGCCCCTCCAGTAGTATTGCAGGAGTTTACAGAAGCTTTTCTTCGTCATTATCTGCCACTAGAGCTTAGACGGGCAAGAGTTGATAGGTTCTTGACCCTTCGGCAGGGTAACATTAGTGTTCCAGAGTATAGTCTTCAGTTTGATTCATTGGCTAGGTATGCTCCCACTATTGTATCTAAGATGGAGGATCGGGTTCACCGGTTCGTGATGGGATTAGAGCATCACTTGCTTAACGATTGTATGTCGGTCTCACTTCAGCCAGACATGAATATTTCTCGTATTCAAGCATACGCTCAGGGTGTAGAGGAGCGTAAAAAGAAACAAAGGGTCGATCGTGAGCATGATAGGGCCCAGAATAAGAGAGCGAGATCTTCAGGTCCTTCTGGTGAGTTTCGAGGTGGTTATAGGTAGCAGTACTTGAGGTATCCATCCCAGCCATCGGTTAGCGCACCCCCTCAGTTTGGCGGTAAGAGATTTGATCGTTTCTCATATTCAGGGTCTGGTCAGAATTTTAGGGCCTCCGGTTCTCAGTATAGGGGTAAGTCAAATCAGATTAGGCCGCCTTTTCCACGATGTGCTCAATATTGTAAGTAGCATACCGGGCAGTGCCGTATGAGATAAGGTATGTGTTATACTTGTGGTTATCCGTGCCACGTTATGAGGAATTTTCTGATGAGAGGTAATGCAAGCATAGATCAGCTAGCGAGATCTGTAGCTGGTTCGTCATCATCAATACGACCCCCAAGACAGGGTCCACAAGCACCAATGAGTCGTGGAAGAGGCAGGGGCGGAGCATCTATCTCGAGCAATCCTTATAACCGCATTTATGTGTTGGTAGGACGACAGGACTAGGAGATATCACCTGATGTTGTGTATATTATTAGTCTCCTCATATGATGCATATGTACTGATTGACCCAGGTTCCACCTTATTATACGTTTCTCCGTTGGTTGCTAGTAAGTTCGAAATAAAACACGAATTGGTTAAACCTTTTGAGGTGTATACACCTGTTGGGGACTCAGTGATAGCTAAGCAAGTATATAGGGGTTGTATAATAGTAGTTCGTGGTCAATATACCATAGCATACCTAATCGAGTTAGATATGGTAGAATTTGATGTTATAATGGGTATGGATTGGTTGGCTTCTTGTCATGACAATGTTGATTGTATATCAAAGAGAGTCCGATTTCAATTTCCAAGGGAGCATGTTTTGGGGTGGAAAGGACTCGTGACCCTGTTAGATCTCTTCTGCTTTTGTTTCTTTAGTCTTTCCTATACTCCATTTGGACCGAGGTCATACATTGAGTAGGTCCGTTGAGATCATCCTCGTCGGCTCTTACCTCGGCACAGGAAACTGATCAATCACATCTATTGGACTTACATGAATTCACGTATTCAATCTTCAGAGATATTTGAGTAACAAATTTGGTGTTTGTTAACAAAATCTTTATGTAATAAAAATGCAGTAATTAAGAACTAGCTATAAACGGTTTGTAAGCAAGAATGAGAATGATCTAAGGTTATGATTTCCCCTATTGTCGGAATCCTTTCCTCTATATTTGCTATAAATTTGCCCAAGTCTTCTCTATCAATCATGAGCACTCTGACTGCCATAACTCTCTCCCGAGTAATTACAACAATATACTTGACGTATTCTCCCGAATTACACTGGATGGCCTTAGTTACATCTCACTTAGATCGCACCCAAGGTTTTGTTATCCCTAATCTCTCTTTTAAACCATGCGTATTGATCCCTTATATACGTTAGGAGTGGTGTTGTTCAACAACTACCTAAATATGCACTCTCTCCGGAGTAATGCATACTAAATAGGCACAGCTGATTGAGGGCGCTTCAATCAACAACAAAAAGAGGAGAGTCGTTCTGGAAATTACACAATTGGCTCTGACTTTTTGGCTCCAAGTAATCTGTTCGCGGCTGCGGATTGGACTGTCATGACCCCAGTTCGCCCTTCGTGGACTATCGTGACGGCACCTAGTCTCTACGACTAGGTTAGCCTAATAAATGCGGAAAATAAACTAAACTTGCAGAATAAATAATCAAAAGCTAAAAATAATTGAAGGAAATAATATTTAAATGTCGCTCGGCATATACGCACAACTCCTCAAAATCTGATACACTATCCCAAAACCCGAAAACTCATGGATCCACAAGCCTTTGAATGCCTAACAATGTCTAACTCTGGAATATCTAACAAAGTAAGAAAAACAGAAGGGCAATTGTTCAAAAGCTAGAATAAAAAGGGACTCCTCGGTCTGCAGATGCGACAGATGTACCTCGAAGTCTCTACAGCAGTCATCTCGCCTCACGGGTGATAGGACCGAATCGACGTACCTGGATCTGCACATGAAAACACGCGCAGAAAGGGCATGAGTACACCACAACAATACTCAGTAAGTGCCAAGCCTAACCTCGGTTGAGTAGTGACGAGAAAAGTCAGGGCCCTACTAAAGTTAAATAAAAGACATAATTCGGCAGTATAGAACAAAAAACAGTATAAGTATGAACAACAATGAAAGTAATACATATATAAAGGGCAACAACAACTATACCGAAACAAATGTAAACACCGAAGGAAAAATACAAGTCAACTCCAACAATATGAACCAGGGATCTTCCGGGATACCGTCCTGAAGCCCCAAATATACATATACAATAAGTCTCTCGGGATACCGTCCCGTAGTCCAGCTCATAGTACACGGGGATCTATTGGAATCCTATTTCGTAGCCCAAACATTAATATCCAATATTGGGGGAATCTACCAGGTACATTCCTGTAGTTCCATATCACTGTGCGGATGGAGCTACCAGAATCCCACATCCGTAGTCCCAAATGTAAACAGACAAGGGGGGAGCTACCGGAATCCCACATAGTAGTCCCAATGTAAATACACAACAACAACAATAGAAATGCTCAAAAAATATCGAACTTCATAATAAGGCAAACAAATAGTCTAGCCTAGCATGCTGCACAGACTTCAGGTAAAGCAATTAACAAATAAGGCAATTTAATCACTTATGCATGCTTTTACTAAGCTGACACAGACTTAAATAGTACAAGAACTAAACAGGAAAGTAAATATACTAGTAGTACTTAATAAAAACTGGATTTCCAACAATTAGCACAAGTATGCACTTGTCACCTTACATACAAGGCATTTCAATTATCAAATATACCAAATCCTAGAGGAATAGTCCCCCACACAAGGTTAGCCAAGCCACTTACCTTGAACAATCTCAAATCAACCCGAAACCACGCTCTTGCCACGAATATCCGACTCCAAATGACCCAAATGTATTCAATTAAATTGCATTATGTAAATAACACTTCAAGTAACTGATTCTACAATTAAATTCTAAGTTAATACGCAAAATGAGGTAAAATAACCAAAATGCCCCTCGAGCCCACGTCTCGAAATTGGGTAAATTTATATTTCCAGAATCCTCACACTCTCACGAGTCTAACCACATAAAAATTATCCAAATCCAATGTCAAATCCCCATTCAAAACTCAATTTCTTGGCCTAAGAACTTTTTCCCAATTTCCATCCAAATCCCGAAACTAAACGATGAATTATTGTTTATATTATTGTGTTATAAGAAAAAAGGATTTTAGAATCGTTACCCAATCGACACCTCTGAAAATCCCTCAAAAGCTCGCTCAAATTTGAGCTCTCAAGCTTAAATTTTGATAAAAATGCTAAACCCTCGATTTTGAAATCTTATATCTGGCCAGATAATTCCTTCTTCACGAACGCGTCCCCTACTCCGCGAACGCGACGCTTCCCCAGACCAACCCTTCAAAAATGCATTACACCTCTCGCAAACGCGATGAACAGCTCCACCTCAAACCCAGCTGACCACTTCCTTCTACGCGAACGCGGATGCACAAACAACATAACCCTTCGCGAATGCGGGCTTCACTTTGCGAAAGCGATGAATAACCTTCCCCCAGCCCCAGCTCCTCTTCGCGAACGCGAGAGCCCACTCGCGAATGCAAAGAAAGAAACCAGAACTGGGCATGCTACAATTTCCTAAGTTCCAAAAATGACCCGTTGAGCATCCGAAACACACCCGAGCCCCCCGGGACCTCAACCAAACATGCCAACCAATCCTAAAACATCATTCAAACTTGTTCAAATCTTCGGAACGCTCAAAACAACATCAAAACACCTATTTCGCATCAAATTCAATCCTAAGTTTCTAAAAATCTTTCGAATTCCGCTTTTGATAAAAAAATCCTACCAAACCACGTCCGAATGACATGAAATTTTGCACACACATCCCAAATGATATAATAGAACTACAGAAACTCTCGGAATTCCATTCCAACCTTCGGATCAAAATCTCACTATCGAATCGGAAACTTCAAAAATTCAACTTTCAGCATTTCAAGCCTAAATTAGCTACGGACTTCCAAAACACAATCCGAACACGTCCCTAAGCCCGAAATCACCTAACGGAGCTAACGTAACCATCAGATTTCCATTCCGAGGCCGTCTTCAAACTGTTCTGACTATGGTCAAATTTCCAACACTTAGCTCTTATTTAGGGACTAAGTGTCCCAAAAATCTCCGAAACTTAAAATCGAACATCCCGGTAAATCAAAATAGCAAAAATAGACTCAAGGGAGGTAGTTAATAGGGGATGAGGGCATTAATTATTAAGACGACCGGCCAGGTCGTCACATCCTCCTACACTTAAACATTCATTCGTCCTCGAACGAGCATAAAGACATACCTAAAAGTAGTGAAACATACCTGAAGTAGTGAGGGTAAGAGCTGCGTATATCCTGCTCAGTCTCCCAGGTCGCCTCCTTGATCGGATGACCCCGTCACTCAACCTTCACTGATGCAATGTTCTTTGACCTCAACTTTTTAACCTGCTTGTCCAATATTGCCACTGGCTTCTCAACATAGGATAGATCCTTGTCCAACTGGACTGAACTGAAATCCAACACGTGCGACAGATCACCGTAATACCTCCGGAGCATCGAAACATGAAATACCGGATGAACTCCTACTAGGATGGGAGGTAAGGCAAGCTCATAAACAACCTCCCTAACTCGCCTCAATATCTCAAAAGGGCCAATAAATCTCGGACTCAACTTCCCTTTCTTCCCAAATCTCATAATGCCCTTGATAGGAGAAACCCGAAGCAGGACCCACTCTTTAACCATATAGGAAACATCACGAACCTTCCGGTCCGCATAGCTCTTCTGTCTGGACTGGGCTGTACGGAGTCTATGCTGAATCACCTTAACCTTCTCCAAAGCATCTTAAACTAAGTTTGTGCCCAATAATCTAGCCTCACCCGGCTCGAACCAACCCACTGGAGATCTATACTGCCTATCATATAAAGCCTCATACGGTGCCATCTAAATGCTGGACTGATAGCTGTTGTTTTATGCAAACTCCGCCAATGGCAAGAACTGATACCAAGACCCTCCAAACTCGGTCACATATGCATGGAGCATATCCTCAAGAATTTGAATAGTGCGCTTGGACTGCCCTTCCGTTTGAGGGTGAAATGGTGTACTCAACTCTACCCGAGTACCCAATCATGTTGAATGGCCCTCCAGAATCGTGATGTGAACTGAGTACCTCTATCCGAAATGATGGAAACTGGAATAACATGCATATGTACAATTTCCCAGATATAAATCTCTGCTAGCCGCTCCGAAGAATAAGTAGTACGCACATGAATGAAATGAGCGAACTTGGTCAGTCGATCCACAATCACCCAAACAACGTCGAACTTTCTCAAAGTCCGCGGGAGCCCAACTAAAAAGTCCATGGTGATCCGCTCCCATTTCCACTCTGGAATCTCTATCTGCTGAAGCAATCCACCCGGTCTCTGGTGCTCATACTTTACCTGCTGACAGTTGAGGCATCGAGCTACAAACCTAAATATATCTTTCTTTATCCGCCTCCACCAATAGTGTTGCCTCAAATCCTGGTACATCTTTGCAGCACCCGGATGAATGGAATACCGCAAACTGTGGGCCTTCTCTAGAATTAGCTCCCGAAGCCCATCAACATTGGGTACACAAACCTGACCCTGCACCCTCAATACTCCATCCTCGCCAATGGTTATATCTCTGGAATCACCACGTTGAACCTTGTCCTTAAGGATAAGCAAATACGGGTCATCATACTGCCGCTCCCTGATACGATCAAATAAGGAAGACCGAGAAACCACGCAAGCTAGAACCCGACTAGGCTCCTAAAGATCCAACCTCACGAACTGACTGGCTAAGTCCTGAACATCCATTGCCATAGGCCTCTCTGATGCTGGTAGATAAGCCAAACTCCCTAAACTCTCTGCTCGATAACTCAAAGCATCGGCTACCACATTGGCCTTGCCCGAGCAATACAAAATAGTGATATCATAGTCCTTCAGTAACTCTAACCACCTCCTCTGGCGCAAATTTAGATCCTTTTGCTTGAACAGGTGCTGCAAGCTTCGCCGATTAGTATAAATCTCACAAGGCACACCGTATAGATAATGGTGCCAAATCTTCAGGGCGTGAACAATGGCAGCTAACTCAAGGTCGTGGATAGGGTAATTCCTCTCATGTATCTTCAACTGTCTGGACGCGTAGGAAATTACCCTACCGTCTTGCATCAATGTCGCTCCGAGGCTAACCCTCAAGGCATCCCGATAGACCGTATAAGACCCCGAACCTATAGGCAATATCAAAACTGAGGCTGTAGTCAAAGCTGTCTTGAGCTTCTAAAAGCTCGCCTCACACTCTTTCGTCCACTGAGCACCCTTCTGGGTCAGTCTGGTCATAGGGGCCGCAATCGATGAAAACCCCTCCACAAAATGATGGTAGTAACCCACCAAACCGAGAAAACTATGAATTTCTATAGTTGAAGATGGTCTGGGCCAACTCTGCACTGCCTCTACCTTCTTCAGATCCACCCGAATACCCTCACTCGATACCACGTGACCTAAGAATGCCACAGAATCCAGCCAAAGCTCACATTTTGAAAACTTTGTATATAACTTCTTTTCCTTCAGAGTCTGAAGCACTATCCTCAGGTGTTGCTCATGATCTTCCCGACTCTGGGAATACACCAGACTGTCATCAATAAAGACAATGGCAAAAGAGTCAAGATATGGCCGCAATACACTATGTATCAAATGCATAAAGGCTGCTAGGGCATTGGTCAGCCCAAATGACATAACAAGAAACTCGTAATGACCATACTGAGTCCTGAAAGCAGTCTTCAGGATATCTGGCTCCCGAATCTTGAACTGATGGTAACCTGAGCGCAAGTCAATCTTAGAAAACACCCGTGTGCCCTAAAGCTGGTCAAACAGATCATCAATATGAGGCAAAGGGTAATAGTTCTTCACTGTAGCCTTGTTCAACTGGTGATAATAATTACACATACGCATAGAACCATCCTTTTTCTTCACAAACAAGACAGGAGCATCCCAAGGTGATACACTGGGTCGAATAAAACCCTTATTAAGCAATTCCTGCAATTGATCCTTCAACTCCTTCAACTTAGGAGGAGCCATACGATACGGAGGAATAGAATGGTCTGAGTGACCGACAACAAATCAATGCCAAAATCAATATCTCTATCAGGTGGCATGCCTGGAAGATCAGCTGGAAACTCATCGAAAAAGTCCTGTGCTACTGGAATTGAATTAACTGAAGGGGTATCAATGCTGACATCTCTCACATAGGCTATATACGCATCACACCCCTTTTCAACCATACGCCGAGCTTTAAGGAAAGAAATAACTCTACTGGTAGTGTGATCTAAAGCACCCCTCAACTCAACATGCGGTACACCTGGCATAGCCAGCATCACGATCTTGGTGTGACAATCAAGAATAGCATAATGGGGTGACAACTAGTCCATGCCTAAGATAATATCAAAGTCTACCATGCTGAGCAACAAATAATTGGATATGGTCCCAAAACCACTAAGAGCAACCAAACATCACCGATAAACGCGATCCACAACAAGAGAATCTCCCACAAGAGTAGAAACATAAATAGGGGAACTCAAAGAATCCCAAGATACACCCAAATGCGGAGCAAAATAAGAAGACATATAAGAATAAGTGGAGCCTGGATCGAATAGAACCGATGCATCTCTGTGACAAATCAGTATAATACCTGTGATGATAGAATCAGAGGTAATAACCTCGGTACGGGCATGGAGTGCATAGTATCAGGCCTGGCCTCCCCCTCTAAGGCGACCTCTACCTTCCCGACCTCCATCTCTAGCTGGCTGAGTAGGTGAGGTAGCAACTGGAGCTATAACCATAGCCCGAGAACTCTACGGGGCATGCTGTAGCTGAAAAGTATGTGGAGGCGCACCCCTCCCAAGTCTGGGGCAATCCCTCATGATATGTCATGTGTCACTCACTAAAAACAAGCTCTGGGAGGATGTGATGGATGTGACTGGATTGTTCCAGGTCTACTGGACTGACCTTTGAAAGCACCCTACACAGGAGGCGCGCTAGAAATTGGAGGTGCATAATAAGGCTCATGAGGACTAGGAGGAACTGGAGAACTAATAGCTACTGGAAGAGCTGAATGAATAGGGTGACTCATACAACCCCTACCATGATGACCTGCAGCTAGGGTACGGGCACCAGAATAATGGCCTGACTCTCGAGACCTCTTCGCCTCCCTTTTCTCTCTCTCCCTAGCATGCATACCCTCAATCATCCTAGCAATGCTCACCACCTGCTGATGAGGAATGTCCATCTCCAACTTATGAGCCATGCTAGACCTGATGCTAGGAATAATCCTCTCAATAAATCGGAGAAACCTCTCGCGAATGGTAGAAACCAAGGCTGGTACATGCCTAGCCAAGTGAGTGTAACGGACAGCATACTCTGAGACAGTCATAGCACCCTGGTGCAAATTATTAAACTTGGCGCGCCATGCATCTCTGAGGCTCTGAGGAACAAACTCTCTCAGAAATAAATCTGAAAATTGGGTCCAAGTCAGCGAAATAGCCTTGTCCGGACTGTCTAACTCATAGGTGTGCCACCACTCATAGGCGGCTCCTTGAAGCTGGAAAGTAGTGAAAGAAATCCCGTTCGATCCTAATATACCCATAGTACGGAGAATACGGTAGCACTCTTCCAGAAATCCCAAGGCATCCTCTGATGCTAACCCACTGAATATAGGAGGGTCATATTTCTTGAACCTCTCAAGTCTCTGCTGCTCTTCCTCTAAAGCCTCTCCCCTGTCCTCGGGATGTCCTGGGGTTACAGGCTACAAAGGAATAATCTCTAAGACTTGATCAACATGCACTCACTACTCAGCAGTGGAGGGAGTCTATTCTCCTCGCCCCTCTTGGGATATGGTTGCAGCAAGGGGAAGCAACCCTGCCTAAGCCAAAGTGGTGTATATGCTCATAAACTGTGCCAGAGTCTCCTGAAATGCTGGCATGGTAGTAATAGTAGGTGTGTCAGGTGACTGGACCCCGACTGGCACTGCTGGCGGCTCCTCGGTGGCAGCTCGCATCGGTGCTCTAGTTTCACCACGTGCACGTCCTTGACCTCTACCCCGGCCCCAGCCTCTGATGGCTGCAGTTAGGGGCGCGGGTGCCTGATCATCTCGAGTAGAACATGTCCTCACCATCTGTGAGAGAATAGGAAACATAAGTTTAGAATTGTGATATCAAAAATCTCGCACGACAAGGAAATCAAATGAAGTAGAATTTTCCTAACAGTTACATAGCCTCCCGTAGATAAGTACACATGTCTCCGTACCGATCAACGAGACTTTAATAAACCGACTTGTGATCTATGACTCCTATGAACCTAGAGCTCTGATACCAACTTGTTACAACCCCGCTTCGCCCTCCATGAACTATCATGATGGCACCTAGTCTCTACGACTAGGGAAACCTAACAAATGCAGAAAGTAAACTAAACTTGTGGAATAAATAATCAAAAGCCAAAAATAACTGAAGAAAATAATATTTAAATGCCGTTCGGCATATACACACAACACCTAAAAATCTGATACACTATCCCGAAACCCGAAAACACACGGATCCACAAGCCTTTGAACACCTAACTATGTCTAACTCTAGAATATCTAACAAAGTAAGAAAAACAACAGTTCAATTGTTTAAAAGCTAGAGTAGAAATGTACTCCTCGGTCTGCGAATGCGGCAGATGTACCTCGAAGTCTCTAGATCAGTCGCCTCGACTCACGGGTGAAAGGACTGAGTCGACATACCTGGATCTGTACATGAAAAACATGCGCATAAAGGGCATGAGTACACCACAGTTGTACTCAGTAAGTGCCAAGCCTAACCTCGGTTGAGTAGTGACGAGGAAAGTCAGGGCTCCACTGAGGTTAAATAAAATATATAATTCGGTAGTATAGAATAGAAAATAGTATAAGTATGAACAAAAATGAAAGTAACACATATATAAAGGGCAACAACAACTATACCAAAACAAATGTAAACACCAAAGGAAAAATACAAGTCAACTCCAACAATATCAACCGGGGATCTTCCAGGATGCATCCTGAAGTCCCAAATATACATATCCAATAAGTCTTTCGGGATATCGTCCCATAGTCCAGCTCATAGTACACAGGGATCTACCGGAATCCCGTTCCATAGTCCCAAACATAAATACCAGTACTGGGAGAATCTACCGGGTGCATTCCTGTAGTTCCATATCACTGTGTAGGGTGTCGCGCACCCTTTTCCCCTCTTTGCATCGGGAAATCGAGTTTATGGCATTTAGGGTATATGATAATTCATTCCTTTTGGGAATTGGGTTTTGCATTTGAAGAGTCGCCGCCTAATGATTTAAGGTGCATTAGGACATCTAGGTTTCACTTCTAAGTTCGTTTGATAACCAGAGATAGGGTAAGGGCTTGAAATTATCATAAGGGGAGGTATTAGGCACCCCTCAGGATCCACTAGTGTGATTCCCGGCCAGATAGTTTTTTGTGAATTTGTGCAATTACAAGTAAACAAATAAGGCTTAAATAAGAGGAGATTTTATTACACAAGTGTTTGGAAATGATAAAAGTAAAATAAAGTTCGAAAGAGTTATAACTAAGCATGCTAACGAATATAAAGAGGATCCTAGGTTTATTTATAATATGGAACACATCAATGTAATTCCCGGTAATCACTCCTCTAAAGAGGGGCTACACGTGGCATTAGCGCACTAGTCTTCATATCCATATCTATCCTTCCCACCCCGTCGAGCCATTAAAGTGCGAATTGGTCTACATCCACTATTGCATGCTATTACCTATCCCATTCCTATCAGTCCTGGAGGAACTAAGGACTACTATTCCTAAAGGGGAGGGATATTAGGCTGACTTTGATGTTTCAAAAGGTAAAAAAGCTAAGGTGACATACAAAAACACATAGGACTGCACTTAAGGGAAATCACGTAAACAACTAAATGACTCATATAAACCTCCTCAATCAAAACACATAAATAGCATGACTCAAATACAATCAGGGTCAAGATCTAAAGTACTAAGGCAAGGGGAGTTTAAGTTGTTAAAGAAGACCAATTTAATACATAACTCATAAGAAGTCTGAATCAGGCCTGCATGCTGGTTGTAGCAATTACTGATTAACAAAGGCAGGTTCAGTTTTATTTGTTGTTATCACTTAAGGCTTGCCTAAGTGTTTGAGTGAGATCTTATAAACTTGATATCTAGTATTGCTGATTTTTAATTCCTATAGACATGATGTCTAGTATTGCTAATTTTTATTCCTATAGACATGATATCTAGTTGAACGTGAAATGAAGTAGGCAGGATTTATTGAAAATTCCTATAGGCATAATTTCTATGAAAAGGTACTGATTTATTGGACATGATGCCAAATTATAACCAATTAGATCCTAAGAGCATTATGTCTAAGTATGGTAATAAACATGCAGGTTTGAAGACAAATCTTATAGGCATTTTATTTAAATGCAGAATTTAAAACAAGTCCTATAGACAGGTTCTCTAAATGCAGAGCTCAACATGTAGATTAAAAAGAGTCCTATCGGCGTATTATCTAAATGCTGAATTAATCATACAGGAAACAGGTCCTATAGGCATGTTCTCTATCCTTCTAATAGTTAAACATGCACAATTGCCCAACCCTTTTTCACTAACCAAGCCCAAATATTTATTACAAAATATTATAGATCAAATGATAAATTACACCAGAAAAAAGTAAAAGAAGAAGTTACTACTAGAGGAAGCCTGATTCTGACTTCCTCTCTATGTTATGGAACAAAATACCTCAAATGCACTTGTTTCAAAGCCTTTCTCAAAGTTGGGTGTATCAAAGTTCCCTAAGGGTCTCGAAGGGCCCCGGACAATGGTTACCCCCAAGTTTGCATAACCAGATAGAGATGAGTGTAGTGTAGAAGGGCCACCCCTTATATGTCCAAGTTCAGAGGGAGCTCATAGGTCCCAAGGCAAGGCTCACACAGGAGGGGAAGAACCTAAGTCTAAGAGTATAGTGGGAGTGCAGAGATTTAAAACTGAGTGGAGAATAGAGAGGGGGTAAGGGTGATTGGAAAATAGTAGTAGTAACGCTAACATTACACAGAATCAACATTTCTTTATACAAATGGGTCAGGGGTTTGGGAATTCATTGCAGGGAGCATGTGACCTTAGGAAGGGGCCAAATTTGGACATGAACAGTAATAGATGGTGCTGACATACCCATATACCAGCCAGAGAATACAACACATAGAGGGGATGTGAAGGTTATAACCCCATGGAGGGTCAGGTTTGGGTTATGCGCAGCAATATCTAATGCTGACATGCCCCACACCAACCAAAGAATACAAACATATGGGAGATATGGGTGTTTGGGATTCATAAGTCATAATAAGTGACTGACAGAGTTCATACATAAGAAAATAATAATTCAGAAGAGAAAGGGGCAGATTACAACAAGCTTAGTAATGGAACTTGGTTAAACACAAGTAGGAAACAGGAAAGAGTGAAGGAAATAGTAATGAAACATGTTGTTGTTGATGCTGGAAAATTAATTAGAACATACCGGTAAAGAAGTAAATTCAAAAAGAAAAGTAAGCAAACTTCCTACAGCCTAGCCTTGGCTTTCAGCCGGCTAGACAAGGCAACAACACAAGTAGTAACAGAGAAAAGAGAGAGAGAGAGAGAGAGTTTTAAGTGAAGTGTGTGTTCTGAACTCAAGTGTTTTGTTCCTTGTGTTCGTGTATTTGAAAGAAGAGGGGTGCGGGGTATTTATAGCATTTTGAAAACGAGTGAAGGAGAGGAAATAAGCAAAGTTTTAGTACAAATATGGAAACAATCAACATTTAGAATCAATTATACAAGTGATTCCCTTTAATTAAGGAATCACTGTCTAACTGATTCAAATAAGGAAAGAGATCAGTTTAGAGACAGACTGATTATTACCGTAAAAGAAGTAGTACAAGCATTAAGTAAGTAATCCGGTCTAACTACAGAAGTATGCTTATTTTGGAAAAGATTCAGTAAGGCAAAATATCATAGTAAAGGGGAAAGAATCAATCAATTTGAACGGGCGAGTGAAATCAGGGTTCATAAAAGGGAAACATTAGAAATTAGTCACAAGATTATGATCAATAAAGTGAACAAGATTATCAGACGATTGAGGCCAAACTCATTGACATAATCACAAACAGGCAATAGCGGCAGAAATAAACTAGTGTTTAGTAGTGAAGCAAGCATTCAAAGCATAGTAATCAAGTAGGTCGAGTCACATTGAATTAACAGGGAAGAAAATAGAGCATCAGAAACATGCAAAGGCTTCAAAGTAGCAGGCGAGGAAACTTTTTTAAAAAGTTAGGGTTTCAACCCTAGTCGAGTTGAAAGATAGTAAAAAAAATCAGATAAGCCACATAGAGAAAAGAGTCTAAAACAAAAGCTTTCAATCGAGTCAAGTACTCAAACAAACAATTTCAGACCCAAAGACCTAGGGTTTCAACAACAATCAAGTTTAAAAGATGGTAAAACAAATAAGTCAAATAAGCACCTAATCAGATGAGTACACATCTAACGAACAACTTCAGAACTCGAATGAACCCAAAAGAAATTAGGGTTTTCAACATTCTAACTCAGATAGGAGAACAACATGAGCAAGACATAGGAAAATCACAAACATGTTAAAATCAGAGAAGAGATTTTGAAAAGAAAAACTTGAAGGAAACCCCTAATCGGAAAGTAAAGAGTCATTTTGAAAGAAAGGTCAAAGAAACTTCGAGAAACACTTAAAAAGTTCATGGCAAGCATAGATCTAAGGTAGATCTAAAGTAAATCGAATAAGTCTTATAGATTAGGGCTTCAGAAAACCCAAAGGCAATGAGAAAAGACCTTGAAAGTTACCGATCTAACTAGGAGAGTTAAGGATCTGACTCGAATGGCCATGGCTTACCGGAGAAAGGTTAGGGATGACCAGAGAAAGGTCATCGAGTAAGGATTGGACCAAATCCCTTCGAGGTCTGGTCATGAAACCGTAGAATCAAACACATAGGAGACATGAAAGGCTGGTACAGGCTTCAAATGACCATGGAAGGCCATATATTAGGTAGGTATTAGGGTGGATTAGGGTGGCGGTGGCTACGGTTTATGTGATGTTGCAGAGAGGGTTTGAGAGGAAGGGGGTTCAAGGGCGGCGATAGGTGAGAAATGATAGGGTTTTGGGGTCGTTTGGAATTAATTAAGGAAAGGGCAAGTATTGGCCGTTGATCTGAATGATCAACGGCTTGGATTAAAATGGGTAAGTGGGGTGGTTTATGAAACTGGGTTTGGGCCTAGTCCGATGGGTTCAATTGGGTTGAGAATTAGGTTTAAATTGGGGTAAGATTTAGGCTATAATTGAAATGTAACTGGGCTATCATTTAAATAGCCAATTAAAATACTGGACTTAATCTTTATGAACATAAACATAATTAAATCCTAAAAGAGTCTAATGTTGCAATTATACAATTTAGCCTTAAAAAATACTAAATAATTTTGTAAAAATATGCAAAAAATTCCCTTAGCTATATTTTAGCATATATAAAAGTTCAACAAGTGAATCACCAAAAAATGATAATTTTAGAAATAATTATTGGGTTTTTATGGATAAAATGGAGAAATAAATTGATTTAAAAAACTTTAAAAATTGAGGAAAAATAATGAAATACTTGGACATACATTTATACATACATATGCTATTTTGAAGGTACTTTGCATATTAAAATATGTATAGGGAAAAATTGGGTATGAACAGCTGCCCCTCTTTACCCGGAAAGGATGAAAGAGTTGTTGGGTAATGATATTATGGCCAATTTTGACTGAACGAAATGGTTTGAAGAAGATAGGCCATGCCCTTGCTTCTGAGCTACTACATATCTTTGGTTTTACAGGAATCAGGATATATGTAGTTCAAGATCCGTTGGCGGAGTGTGTCGATGGGTACCTTCCAAGAATGGACGTAATTTTTCGGTCAGGGTGAGTGAAAGGCTTACGAGAATGGTTAGGTTTGATGTGGCTGCGGGCACTGGAGCGGAAATGCTCCTGCCGGGATGGCTGTTGCTTTCCAGTTTATCTGCAAGTAAGTAATACAAAGCATATATTGTGCGTAAGTTTAGACATGATGCAAATTCCCGTCGAACCATGAATGTTGTCTTTGGACGGTTACATGACGTCTTTAGACCATGGTGTCCTAGGTGATGAAGCGTATAATAAAGGATTTGTAGGCTATGAAATGTTGCTCTCGGTCCATGAAAATGGTGCCTCCGAACCATGATGCCTTTGAATAATGATATGCAAGAGATTGAAAGGTATCCTCAGGCAATGACATGGTGTTTTCGGGCTATAAGGATGGTTCTTCCGAACGATGACACCTTCAGATAAATTGGCGATATTTCAGCCCATGAGGGATGCAGTAGTATGTGGTGATCTTTCAGTCGTGCAATGTGGCGATCTTTCAGCCGTGCAATGTGGCGAACTTTCAGCCGTGCAATGTGGCGATCTTTCATCGTGTAATATGGAGATATTTCAGCCGTGCAATGTGGCGATTTTTAGCCGTGCAATGTGGATGGAGACAACATTTGGTATTAGAAGGCAGAATAGTAGCCTTATGCAATGCATATGCAGATGGAGGTAGCGCTTAACCTTGGAAGGCAGAATGGAAGCCTTATGCAGATTGGAAGGTGGAATGGTAGCCTTATGCATGTTAGAAGGCAGAATGGTATCCTTATGCAATGAAGATGCAGGTAGAGGTATAGTTTAACCTCGGAAGGCAGAATGGTAGCCTTATGCAAGTTGGAAGGCCGAATGGTAGCCTTATGCGATGCAAATATAGGTAGAGGTAGAGTTTAATCTCGGAAGGCATAATGGTAGCCTTATGAAATGCAAATGTATGTAGAGGCAGAGTTTAACCTCGGAAGACAGAATGGTAGCCTTATACAATGCAAATGCAGGTAGAGGTATAGTTTAACCTCGGAAGGCAGAATGGTAGCTTTAAGCAAGAAATAAAATAACAAATGACAGTAGAGTCTTCTTCGCTGATAGT
Source organism: Nicotiana glauca (assembly GCA_026770625.1). Classification (NCBI taxonomy): domain Eukaryota; kingdom Viridiplantae; phylum Streptophyta; class Magnoliopsida; order Solanales; family Solanaceae; genus Nicotiana; species Nicotiana glauca. Next base: position 60,489 of record MU670808.1, read on the forward strand.
AGATTGCGGAGTTGTGATTACTGGGAGAATTGTAACATGCAGAACATTACGAATGTGTGCTGATATCAAATGTTTGTAAGTGCAATGGTTTGGAGAATCATATTCTTGAAAGATGTTTGTTTCATGAGTGTGCAATATGTTTCAATGATTTTGCAATACTTGTGCCTATATCCAAAGAAAAATTGTGAGTTTTGTAAATGGGAAGGTTAGTTCGTATCCCCGCGGGCTTTTCTTGTCTTGTTCTTCTTTGATCTGGCGATACTGTCTGTTCACTAGGGTAGCATTGCTAAACAAAGAAGTTTCAATAAACAAGCATAATTTTGTAAAAGTATGACAAAAATGTATGTTAAAAGAAAAATAGCTTTTAGATGAACCGACGACTGTGACGTGGTTCGAGACATTGCAACCTCTCTTGCTACAAAATTTTGAGGGTCCTCCTCAAAATTCTAACCCAGTTTGATGGGCAGACGCTTCTGATTGCTGCTCGTGTGATGATCGGCTGAAATTACTTCGGAATTTTAAGGGTCCTCCTGAAAATTCTGCCCCAATTTCCAATTTTGGGGGAAATGAAAATTTTATTGAATTGTGACCGAACCCATAGGGCTGCCTACATATCCCCTATTAAACAGGAATCAGGTCAGGCGTAGTTCAATTTACATCATATAAGGAAAGCATAAAGATTACACGTAGGAACGCTTGACTGCATCTAAATTAATCGGCTTTGGCCAGACTTCTCTGTCCATTTCTGCAAGTATGAGGGATCCTTCTATCAAAACCTGGTGAACCATGTATGGACCCTTCCAGTTGGGAGAGAACTTCCCTTTGGCTTCATCCTGATGCAGAAAAATTTTCTTTAATACCAACTGCCCTGGTGTGAATTGCCTCGGCTTGACTCTCTTGTTGAAGGCTCTGGAAATTCTGTTCTGATAGAGTTGACCATGGCAAACTGTGTTCATTCTCTTTTCATCTATAAGAGCTAGTTGCTCATAACGACTTTTCACCGATTCTGCGTCGTCAAGCTCAGCTTCCTATATGATCCTTAGGGAAAGAATTTTTACTTCAGCAGGAATGACCGCCTCTGTACCATAAACTAGCATATAGGGATTTGCCCCGGTCGATTTGTGGATTGTGGTGCGATACCCCAATAGAGCGAATGCTAACTTCTCGTGCCACTGTTTATGCTTCTCCATCATTTTCCTCAATATCTTCTTGATATTCTTATTGGCGGCTTTGGCATCTCCATACATTTGCGGCCTATAGGCTGTGGAATTCTTGTGTTTGATCTTGAAGGTTTCACACATAGCTTTCATCAAGTCGTCGTTGAGATTGGATCCATTATCAGTGATGATTGACTCTGGGATACCGAATCAACAAACAACGCGATCACGGACAAAGTCTGCCACGACCTTCTTAGTCACTGCTCTGTAAGATGCTGCTTTGACCCATTTGGTGAAATAGTCGATTGCTACTAGGATAAATCTGTTCCCGTTGGAAGCGGCATGCTCGATTGGTCCAATAACATCCATTCCCCAAGCGGCAAATGGCCACCGTGAGCTTGTTTCATTAAGCTCATTTGGAGGCACCTTTATCATGTCTACATGTATTTGATAGCGGCGGCATTTTTGGACATACTGGATGCAGTCTGTTTCCATAGTCATCAAAAAGTAACCAGCCCGGAGTATCTTCTTTACTAAACAAAGCCGTTCATATGTGGATCACAAGTCCCAGCATGGATTTCTTCTAGTAGCCTGGATGCTTCTTTTGCGTCGGCACATCTTAATAGTCCCAAATCAGGAGTCCTCCAATACATGATTCCTCTGTTGTGAAAGAAGTTGTTAGACAATCTCCGAAGTGTGCACTTCTGAGTAGGGTTTGCAAACTCTGGGTACTCTCCTTTTGCCAAATATTCCTTGATATCGTGAAACTAAGGCTTTCCGTCTGCTTCTTCTTCAATATGGGCACAATAAGCTGGATGATTGTGAATTTTCACTGGGATGAGATCAATGAAATTCTTATCAGGATGCTATATCATAGATGATAGGGTGGTTAATGCATCGGCGAACTTATTCTGGACTCTGGGAATATGCTGGAAATCCGTCCTTGTGAACCTCTTTCTTAATTCCTGTACATGATGCAAATACGGGAGTATCTTGGAGTTCTTGGTTGCCTATTCTGCACGCACCTGATATATGAGTAGGTCTAATCCTAATCACTAGGAACTCTTGAATTTTCATGCCAATGTCTATCTCGAGCCCTAAGATGCATGCTTCGTACTCAGCCATATTGTTGGTGCAAGGGAACTTGAGTTTGGCAGACACCCTATAATGCTGACCGGTTTCTGACACCAAGACTGCTCCTATGCCAACTATTTTGAAGTTTGCTGCTCCATGGAAGAACATTCTCCAACCGTCATAGTATTCTTCAATGTCTTCTCCTTTGAATGATACCTCTTCATCGGGAAAATATGTTTTGAAAGGTTCATATTCTCCACCCACGGTGTTTTCAGCAAGGTGGTCTGCCAGTGCTTGTCCTTTGACCGCCTTCAGAGTTACGTAAACAATGTTAAATTCACTCAACATGATTTTCCACTTGGCTAGCTTGCCATTGGGCATGGGCTTCTGAAAGATGTACTTTAAAGGATCCATCATTGAGATAAGATATGTGGTATAGGCACAGAAATAATGTCTCAGTTTCTGAGCTACCTAGGTCAAAGCATAGTAGGTGCGTTCCAAAAGAGAATACCGGGCCTCATACGGAGTGAACTTCTTGATGAGATAATAAATGGCTTGTTCCTTTCTTCCTGTTTAATCGTGATGCCCCAGAACGCAACTGAAAGATCCATCCAATATTGCGATGTAAAGTAATAGGGGTCTACCTGGCTCGGGCGGAACCAAGACTGATGGTGTTGAAAAGTATTCTTTGATTCTGTCAAAGGCCTTTTGGCAGTCCTCAGTCCATTTGGTAGCTGCATCCTTCTTCAACATCTTAAAGATTGGCTCATAGATAATTGTAGATTGTGCTATGAACCGACTGATATAGTTATGTCTTCCTAAGAAACTCATCACATCCTTCTTTTTCTTTGGCGGTGGCAGTTCTTGAATAGATTTGACCTTTGATGGGTCCAGTCCTATTCCTCGACAGCTTCCGATAAACCCAAGAAACTTTCTGGCGGGAACCCCAAATATACATTTTGCGGGATTCAATTTCAGATTGTACCTTCTCAATCTATTGAAGAACTTCCTAAAATCTTACGTGTGATTAGTGGCCTTCTTGGACTTGATGATAACATCATCCACATATATCTCGATTTCCTTGTGTATCATATCGTGAAAAATGGTAGTCATGGCCCTCATGTAGGTGGCCTTTGCATTTTTCAGCCCGAACGACATCATTTTGTTATAATACATTCCCCACGATGTAATTAAAGCCGTTTTCTCAGCGTTTTCCTCATCCATCCACATTTGATGATACCCAGCGAAGCAATCCACGAATGACTGTAGCTGATGCTTGGCGCAATTGTCGATTAGGATATATATACTCGGCAAAGGAAAGTCGTCTTTTGGCCCGATTGAGATCTTGGTAGTCGACATAAACTCTTACCTTCCCATCCTTCTTTGGTATTGGTACAATGTTTTCTAACCACGTCGGGTACTCAACTACCCTGAGAACCTTAGCTTTAACTTTCTTAGTGACTTCTTCCTTGATTTTCAAACTCATATCAGGCTTGAGCTTCCTAAGCTTCTGCTTTACTGACGGACATGTCATATCAGTTGGCAGTTTATGGGCCACAATAGATATACTTAGACCAGTTATGTCATCATACGACCAGGCAAATATGTCCTTATATTCCTTTAGAAATTCCGTGTATTCCTCCGTTTCTGATGTTGACAAATGAACGCTGATTCGTGTTTCCTTGACATTTTCTTCATCTCCTAAATTAACAATTTTTGTTTCGTCTAGGTTGGATTTAGGTCTATTCTCAAAGTTCTCAACTTCTTTTATGATATCCTCAGGTATGTCATCTTATTCTAAATCAATGTCCGTTTGTTGCATTGTCTCATTGCATGTCACAATCATTGGTTCATCAAGATAAGTAATAGTAATACTGTATAAGTAAAGTATTGAGAGAAAATAATAATGAGTATTGATTCATAAGAAAAGTCTAAATGCTTTGATAAATTTCATAACTGTTTTGAACATTGAAGATCTTATTGTGGGAATTAAAATTTGAAAAAGAAATCATCTAGTAAATAAAAACAGTGCATGATGCTTGTTTTAGCCTTGCTAACCTGAGGCTCGTTGGGCTCTGGTTGTCCTGATAGTCCAGCTATTGAGGTATGCTCTTCTACTCACAGCTTGTATGGAAGGACCTTCCTCCCCTCCTTCTCGAGAATAACACAACGATCCATATCATTATCCTTTAAAAAAATGTTTTTCACTGCCGCGGGTGCTTCTTCTTCGTCTGTCCCATAAATAATGTCAGCCTATTGGAAAGTCTGTTCCAAATGTAGTATTGGCTGCTCCAGTGGATAGTAAGGACCGCTCCATGGTGGCGACCAATTATTGAACTTCTCCCAGGTATATTCATATCCCGAACTGAAAGTAATGTCTTGTTTCTTGAGTTTTATAGGTTTAGAGATCCCTTGGAGGTTCTTGCCGAGTCCTTTGCCAGGTTCGTATCCACTCCAATTTAATATACTCTCGATCTTTTTATCCCACCATTTATCTTTGTCGACAACGTTGGCCCATACGATGTGATGGTAGGTCTCTCCACCTAGATTTATTCTTCCCCTATTGCCTGTATGGTCTAGCGACTGTATATAGGATTGTTTCCATCATCGTGAATGATCACTTCCTAGTGATTCCATTCAAACTTCACGGCTTGATGCAGCGTTGAAGCTACAACCCCTGCAGCATGAATCCAGGGTCGCCCTAGCAGCAGGTTGTAGGATGCTGGCACATCTACCACTTGAAAGTCGACCTCAAACCAGGTTTGTCCCATCTGCAGACACAGGCTAATCTCATTGATGGTGGACCTCTGGGAACCATCGAAGGCTTTCACATTGATAGCTCCACCTTTTATCTCGTGTAGTCCTTTACCCAGCTTCTTGAGTGTTATCAACAGACATATATTAAGGCTGGAACCCCCATCAATCAGGATCCTAGTGATGAAGTACTCTTCGCATTACACGGTGATGATATGCAAGGCTTTGTTGTGACACAACCCTTCAGGCGGCAGCTCGTCCTCATAGAAGGTGATTTTTTGGCTTTTTAATACTTGTCCCACCATATTAGCCATTTCCCCGCTGGTGATATTACTTGGTACGTACGCTTCACTTAGCACCTTCAATAGAGCATTTTTGTATGTCTTGGAATTCTGAAGCAATGAGAGGATGGATATATGTGCTGGTGTTTTGTTTAGCTGGTCGATGATCGAATACTCCTTGGCTTGTATCTTCCCAAAAAGGTCATCTGGACCTGTTTTAATGATGAATGGTCGGTTGGAAGCCTGCTTGCTTGACTCAGCTAGGTGCTCCGAGGTATAGACTCTTCCAGTTCTTGTCATACCCTGCACTATAACAGTCTCTTCGAACCTGACTTTGCCTTTCCTTATAGCCTCGACTGTATAATCCCAAGTTATAGCTTTTGTATTGAATGACAGCATGGTGGTCATTGCCACTGGAATAGGTGCGGCCACCTTTACTTCGAATAGGACATGTTCTTTGGGTGGTAAAACTATAACCTTAAAATGGTGTTGGTGCTTTTTCTGATGGCGCTGCCTCAAACTCAAGAGGGATAGACACATCTACCTTAGTGACCTTGGACGGTTTGATCTGGACTATGATGGGGTTGAGAGTAACTGCAGGCTTCTTTGGATCATCGCCTTTCGTGATAAACCCGATGGATCCCAATCATGTGAATACCCCCGCCTTTATGGTCTAGTAAGGGGTTGTTGCGGACGTCCGGGGGGCTTCCTTTGCTACAATGACTTTGTTATCAATCAGAGACTGTATCTTGTCTTATCAAGAGTGGCATTCATCGATGGTGTATCCTTTCATACCGGAGTTGTATGCACAAGATTTGTTTGGGTTAACCTACTGAAAAGGGTTCTCAGGGGTTGTAGCAGGGATGGGGTGACATAACCGGCGGTTTTGAGTCTCTCATATAGTTGATCAATGGGTTTGGAAATGGCTGTATATTGTTTTGGAGGCCTCCGATCAAAATTAGGTCGGGGCCTAAGGAAATTTTGGCGTGCGAGGGGTGATTGGTAATAAGATAATTGGGCATTGTAAGTTTGGTAGACATGTACGGGCTGTGAATATCTGGGCGAAGTAGGCTGATATGTGGCAAGTGGAGGTGACTGATAAGTTGGTGGAAGGGCTTGGTAGCAGGGTGCTTGGTAGTTTGGGGCTGGCTGATATGTGAGTGCAGGTATTGGGTAAGTTTGGTATTTAAGGGGAGATTTGGTCCTTTGTGCAACCATTATGGCCCCTACGTCCCTCTTTTTAGACACACCACCAGACTGCAAGGCCTTATTTGTGGCTTGCAAGGCCTCAAAGTTTGTAACCATACCGCTTTTGATACATTCTTCAATTCATTCCCCTAACTTGATAATGTTAGAAAACTTATGATTTTCAATCATCATTAGTCGTTCATAATACTGCGGGTCGTGTGCCCGGACAAAGAATTCGTTCATGTGATCCTCTTCTAAGGCAGGTCTGACCTTATCAGTTTTAGACCTCCAGCGAGTAGCATACTCGCAAAACGTTTCTGTAGGATTCTTCTTCAGATTCTGAATATAGAATACATCCGGCGCATTTTCTATGTTAAACCTGAACTTATCCATGAAATCAGAGGCCATACCTATCTAGCTTGACCATTTCTTAGGATCTTGGCTGATGTACTAGGATAGTGCATCTCCTTTCAGACTCCTCACGAATAGTTTCATGCGGATCCTTTTTTCCTTTCCTACCCCGACCAGCTTGTTGCAGTATGTCCTCAGATGGACCCTTGGATCACCTATACCATCAAACATCTCAAACTTGGGAGGTTTTTACCTCTCGGGCAGTTCGACATCGGGTTGTATGCAGAGATCTTCATAGTTCAACCCTTTTATCCCTTTACTTCCTTCCACGCCTTGGATTCGGCTGGTTAATTTCTTAAGCTCTTCAGTCAAGTTTCTGATGAGTAGATCCTTTTTATCAGACTCGGGGGTGCAAGATATATGTTGGGTGGAGAGTGGCATGATCTCCACGTAGATGGGATTGTTGTGCTGTCCTGGTATGTGGGTGTGAAAATGGCCATTTTCGGAATTTTGTGGTTCGGGAATGAGTAATAGATTGTTGTTTGGAGTGTGGAAGGTGTTGCATTGGTTCTTCGCTAAAATAGTGGGATGATTTGGTTGCTTTTGTGGAGGTGTGGGATTTTGAACGTTGGGGAAGATGGTGTCTGGGGTACTGAGGGAGAAGGATAGTTTAGCCAGATTCCGAACCTAATCGAGCTCTTCTTGAAACTTCAACAATTTCTGCTCAAGTTGTGACACATTTTCATTGGGAACCTGAATACCATGGCCATCAATGGCCTCTACTGTTGTATTCTCCTTTCTAATGTTCAAATCTTCCATTTTGCCTTTGTTCTTGTTCTTAACAGGACTTAGAGAAGGAGTGGGTGGAGGGCTCTTGGATCTCTTAGAATAAGATGATGTTTCCCAAGTGCATGAACTAATATTTGGGGAGGGGAATAACAAAAAAAATATAAGACAAAAAGGTAACCAAGTTAGTGAGGATTATAAAAAAATGTTGCAATATTTAAACACATAGTGCAAGAGTATAAAGCGTCCTAATTCAGGATCCTCGTTGTGCCCGAGGGAGGCCTAGCGAAAAATTAATTTGGAGAACTTAGAATGCTAAATGCCTCATTTTATTGATAAAAATAGACGAATCACAAATTGACAGTAAATAAATAGGAAATGAAAATCACTAATGGCCATTGACCTTATTACATTTTATAAAGCGAAAAGAAAAACTCCCGTCTACTTGGTCCCAGAGGGACCTTCCCCAGATTCGGCATCCCTGGCTCCGTCGAACAACTTTCCCAACTCTCGAAGTTCCAGCAATAGGTAGGCCCTGGCTAGATGTCCGCTTTTGATTCCTTCAGCATTTTGGCTGTCTTTGACCCTCTTGAGAAACTTTCTCTCCAACTACACTATGCCCCGCTCCAAGTATCACAATCGCTTGTTAGCACTGACAACCATGTCCTTCCATTCCTCAATTAGCTTCTGGTTGGACTCTTGTATTTCGATATGCTCGCTTTCGCACTCACGGATCCTTTTGTGCAACTAGTTGTATTTGACATGTTCCTTGACACTTTCATCTATAATTTTGTGACCTCGGGCAAACCCTAGCTGGCTCAGACCATCATGATTGTCTTCCAACCATTTCGAGTAGAAAGGAGCGCAACCAGCATGATACCTGTCTAGATCGATGGTATCTCTCCCTATTACGATCTTGCAGTGCCACGTATGTTGAGCCTGGCACTTGTAAGGGCTATCATTATTCTGGAAGTCAGCCTGGAAATGAATCATCTTGTCAACTCTAGATATAACCTGCTTCCTACCTTTTTGTCTTAAAACTCAGAGAGGGACGTAAGTATAGGTTCCTCTTAGACCAATCAATATCAGAAAAGGTGCATCTCTGGATCGGGCGATGAATTCCTCGGTCGGAAACCACTCGAACATCCATTGGATTTGTTCTTCAATTAGATTATCAAATAGTTCTACCCATCCTTTGGCATCTTCTGGTTGAGGGAACATATTGGGCATGTAATTCATTCACTTTGGATGATGGAAAGTGATGTGATCATCCCAGTCCCTTCACTGAATCCCTTGTCGGTATTCACCCCTTTGGATATGCTCCATGAGCCAGAGTTGAAGTAATAAATTGCAACCTTCGAAGTGTTTTGCTCCTTGTTGACACTTCTCCAAGGCCCGATATATATCGGCAATGGTCATGGGAACGATGCTGAATGGCTGCCCATTAATCCCTTCCATTAGGGTCTTAGTTACCATGGCAGTCTGGTGTGTATCCTTGCTTTCTTCATCAGAAAAACGATCAACCCTAGGAAATAAAACATGAATACGAAGACCCTTCGATGGATGTTCCCCAAGGATGTGATGGCAAACTCATCAGGGTCGGTACAGTAGGATTTGCTGTGACCGCCTTTCATACAAATATTCGAAATGGATGTAGGATTCTTTCAGACATGTTAACTCTAGATTCTTCTTTAAACCTATCATTTTGAGGAAACCCCTGCCTTAATGATTCTCATGCATCAGCAGACCCGGAGTCTAGACCGGCTAATCCCCTTATATCCTCTAGAATGGGTGTCATATTAATGTCCCCAAGGCGGAATACAACCCTTTCACAATACCAAAACAATGTGGCATCTTCTATGATCTTGTTGTTAGGTTGGATCTCCAGAAGGGATGGTAGATTTCCCAAATATTTTCGGATGAGAGTTTGATCTTTCCACCAGCTTAGCAGTCTTGGATGGATGTTGGTGACCATGACGAAGCTAGGGACTTCATGCCTTATATTTCTGCAAGGCAAACAAGGTTAGGCCCTTACCCCACCCCCGACCAGACTCGACTATTTACTATCAATAAGTAGCATGAAGCATTTAGTTTTCCAAATAAATACATAAAACATGGTGATGTCCGTTTGGGTTTAGGGAAACCCAGTGGACTTTGGACAAGACTATCTTAAAGGATCATTATGTGGACAACATAACTGACCCGACTAGGTTTGACATGATGCATGCACAATTTTGAGTAGAGTAAGGTTTCTATGGGGTTTTAGACTGGTACCCTTGAGTGGACAACTCAAGGAGGAAGGCACGGAACCATAAACTACACCGCTGATCGACTGCTTTTACCGCATATATGCCTTTCCGAATTTGGGGGGGGGGGTAATGATATAGGAAAAGCGCAACCACTCATTATAAGCGTTGCTATGGTATTTGTTTGGCACGAGTGGAGTATGATGTTGAGCATGATTATGCAATAATTAAAAGCATGTTGGCAAGTATTTGCATGTTAAGAAAGCAGTAAATACAATAATTTTATAATTTAAAGCAGCAATAAAGGAAGGAAACAAAGAAGATAAGTCAGTTTTGCTTTGAACATAAATCAAACACTTAAAGGTATTTAAACAAGTAATTGCATATAAAGGGAAGATACAAATTCACAAGAATAATCTGAAATGGTAAAAGCCTAATATCCCCAGCAGAGTCGCCATGCTGTTGCGCCCCTTTTTCCCTCTTTGCATCGGGAAATCGGGTTTATGACATTTAGGGTATCAGACAACTCATTCCTTTTTGGGAACTGGGTTTTGCATTTGAAGAGTCACCACCTAATGATTTAAGGTGCATTAGAACACCTAGGGTTCACTTCTAAGTTTGTTTGATAACCAGAGATAGGGTAAGGGCTTGAAATTATCCTAAGGGGAAGGTGTTAGGCACCCCTCAGGATCCACTAGTGTTGGTTCCCGGCCATATAGTTTTTTGTGAATTTGTGCAATTACAAGTAAACAAATAAGGCTCAAATAAGAGGGGATTTTAATACACAAGTGTTTGGAAATGATAAAAGTAAAATAAAGTTTGAAAGAGTTATAACTAAGCATGCTAACGAATATAAATGGGGTCCTAGGTTTATTTATAATATGGATCATATCAATGCAATACCCGGTAATCACTCCTCTAAAGATGGGCTACAGTGGCATTAGCACACTGGTCATCATATCCATATTTAACCTTCCCACTACGTCGAGGTATTAAAGCACAGATTGGTCTTGTCCACTATTGCATGCTATTACCTGTCCATTCCTATCAGTTATGGAGGAACTTAAGACTACTATTCCTAAAAGGGAGGGATATTAGGCTGACTTTGAGGTTTCAAAAGGTGAAAAAGCAAATGCGACATACAAAAACACATAGGACTATATGTTAAGGGGAAGAACATAAACAACTAAATGGCTCATGTATACCTACTCAAGCAAAGCAGATAAATAGCATGACTCAAACACAATCAGGGTCTGGATCTAAAGTACTAAGGCAAAGGGAGTTTAAGTTGTTGAAGCAGACCAATTTATTACATAACTCAGATAAGAAGTCTAAATCAGGCATGCCTGCTGGTTGTAGCAATTACTGATTAACAAAGGCAGGTTCAGTTTTATTTGTTGTTATCACCTAAGGCTTGCCTAGGTGTTTGGGTGAGATCTTATAAACATGATATCTAGTATTGCTGATTTTTAATTCCTGTAGACATGATATCTAGTATTGCTGATTTTTAATTCCTATAGACATGATATATAGTTGAACGTGAAACAAAGTAGGCAGGATTTATTGAAAATCCTATAGGCATGATTTCTATGAAAATGTACTGATTTATTGGACATGATGCCAGATTATAACTAATTAGATCCTAAGAGCATGATGTCTAAGTGTGGTAATAAACATGCAGCTTTGAAGACAAATCTTATAGGCATGTTATTTAAATGCAGAATTTAAAACATGTCCTATAGACAGGTTCTTTAAATGCAGAGTTCAACATGTAGACTAAAAAGATCCTATAGGCATATTATCTAAATGGTGAATTAATTGTACAGGAAACAGGTCCTGTAGGCATGTTCTCTACCCTTCTAATAGTTAAGCATGCACAATTGCCCAACCCTTTTTCACTAACCAACCTCAAATGTTTATTACAAATTATTATAGAACTAATAATGAATTATACCAAAAACGTAAAAGAAGAAGTTACAACCAGAGGAAGCCTGATTCTAACTCCCTCTCTGAGCTATGGAACAAAACACCTCAAATTCCACTTGTTTCAAAACCTTTCTCAGATCTGGGTGTGTTGAAGTTCCCTAAGGGTCTCGAGGGGCCTGGGGCAGTGCTTACACCCAAGTTTGCATAACTAGATAGAGATGAGTGCATTGTGGAAGGGCAAGCCCTTATGTGTCCAAGTTCAGAGGGTGCTCAATGGTCCCAAGGCAAGGCTCACACAAGAGGGAAAGAACCTAAGTCTAAGAGTGTAGTGGAAGTGTAGAGATTTAAAACTGAGTGGAGAATAGAGAGGGGTAAGGGTGATTGTAAAATAGTAGTAGTAAAGCTAACATTACACAGAATTAGCATTTATTTTGTACAAAAGGGGTTAGTGGTTTGGGAATTCATTGCAGGGAGCATGTGACCTTAGCAAAGGGCCAGGTTTAGATGTGCAAAACAATAGATGGTGCTGGCATGCCCGTATACCAACCAGAGAATATAAGACATAGAAGGGATGTGAAGGTTATGACCCCAGAGAGGGTCAGGTTTGGGTTATGCGCAACAATATCTAATGCTGACATGCCCCACACCAACCAAGGAATACAAACACATAGGGGATATGGGGGTTTGGTATTCATAAGTCATAATAAGTGACCGACAGAAGAGAAATGGGCATATTACAACATGCTTAGTAGTGGAACTTAATTAAACACAAGTAGGAAACAAGCAAGAGTGAAGGAAATAGTAAAGAAACGTTTTAGTGTTGATGCTGGAAAATTAATTAGAACATACCAGTAAAGAAGAAAATGCAGAAAGAAAAGTAAGCAAACTTCCCATAGCCTAGCCTTGGCTTTCATTCAGCTAGACAAGGCAGCAACACAAGTAGTAACAAAGAAAAGAGAGAGAGTTTTGAGTAAAGTGTGTGTTTTGAACCTCAAGTGTTTCATTCCTTGTGTTCGTGTGTTTGAAAGAAGAGGGGTGCAAGGTATTTATAGCCTTTTGAAAACGAGTGAAGGAGAGGAAATAAGTAAAGTTTTAGTAGAAATATGGAAACAATCAACAGTTATAATAAATTATACAAGTGATTCCCTTTAATTAAGGAATCACTGTCTAGCGGATTCAAATAATGAAAGAGATCAGTTTAGAGACAGACTGATTATTACAATAAAAGAAGTAGTACAAGCATTAAAAATAATCCGGTCTAAGTACAGAAGTATGCTTATTTTGGAAAAGATTCAGTAAGGCAAAATATCATAGTAAAGGGGAAAGAATCAATCAATTTGAACAGGCGAGTAAAATCAGGGTTCATAAAAGGGAAACTTTAGAAATCAGTCACAAGATGATGATCAATAAAGGAAAAAACTTCAGCATATAAATAAAGTGAATAAGGTTATCAGACAAGCGAGGCCAAACTCATTGACAAAATCACAAATAGGCAGTAGTGGCAGAAATAAACTAGGCTTCAGTAGTGAAGCAAGCATTCAAAGCATAGTAATCAAGTAGGTCGAGTCACATTGAATTAACAGGGACAAAAACATAGCATCAGAAACATGCAAAGGTTTCACAGTAGCAAGTAAGGCAACTCTTTTAAAAAGTTAGGGTTTCAACCCTAATCGAGTTAAAAGATAGTAAAAAAAATTAGATAAGTCACATAGAAAAAAAAGAGTCTAAAACAAAAGCTTTCAGTCGAGTCAAGTACTCAAACAAACAATTTCAAACCCAAAGGCCTAGGGTTTCAACAACAATCGAGTTTAAAAGATGGTAAAACAAATAAGTCAAACAAGCACCTAATCAGATGAGTACACATCTAACGAACAGCTTCAGAACTCGAATGAACCCAAAAGAAATTAGGGTTTTCAACATGCTAACTCAGATAGGAGAACAACATGAGCAAGACATAGAAAAATCACAGACACGTTAAAATCAAAGAAGAGATTTTGAAAAGAAAAACTTGAAGGAAAACCCTAATCAGAAAGTGAAGAGTCATTTTGAAAGAAAGGTCAAAGAAACTTCGAGAAGCACTTAAAAAGTTCATGGCAAGCATAGATCTAAGGTAGATCTGAAAGAAATAGAAAAAGTTTTAGAGATTAAGGTTTCAGAAAACCCAAAAGCAATGAGAAAGGCCTTGAAAGTTACCGATCTAACCAGGAAAGTCAAGGATCTGACTTGAATGGCCATGGCTGGCCAGAGAAAGGCCAGGGACGACCAGAGAAAGGTCATCGAGCAAGGACTGGACCAAATACCTTCGAGGTCTGGTCATGAAATCATAGGAGCCATGGAAGGCTGGTACAAGCCTCAAAGGTCAAAGCTATTCAAGAATTGCCGCCGCCAAAGAACAAGAAAGAGGTTATGAGTTTCTTGGGGAGACTTAGCTACATCAGCCGGTTCATAGCTCAGTTCACTGTCATCTGTGAGCCGATCTTTAAGATGTTGAAGAAGGACGCTGTTGGCCCAAGTTCAGTTGAAGTTTTGAAGATTGACAAATGAACTCAGGGAAGGACCTGGTCCATCTTGGGAGACACAGTTAGTCATAACCTTTGCACATGAAAGACACGTGAGGAAGATATGTATTGAAGATTGCGCAACAAATATCTTCTGAAAGGAATCGAAAAGGTTGCATTGAGTTCTAAGGAGGATAGTCTCCTTATGACAAGAGAACACAATCCTAAGCTAGGATAAGGATGGGAGTTTGTATTGGTTAAGGACTCAAATCGACTAAGGATAAGCATTGGAGTCTCGATCAAACTCTAACTGCTAATCTATTAAATAACCAAGTTGTTCTCTTTTACAGGTAATGCATATACACAGAAGTTAAGAATATTTAATAGCAAAAAGAGCAAGTCTGATTTGCAAGCAATATATGCAAGATACAAGTGTGCACGTCTGAAGTTACATGAACTAAGATAGAAGAACCAGTTTCATCATTATGTTTGTTCTAAGTCTAGTTCAATTGTAGTAGGTTTTAATATTGTACCTTTCAGCTTTCTTAGAAGCAATTGTATTAGGTACTTTGAGTATTCAAGTTAGAGTTAACTTGAAGGTGTCGCAACAATTGAGGTTGTGTGCTACACTGGGATTAGAGTTAATTCTTAGGTTTACAAAGAGTTTTGTAAATACAGTTTTTGGCTCAGTGATTTAGTGGAGTTTGGGAAAATCCTACTGAGTAGTAGGTCGTGGTTTTTTCACCTTTTGAGCCAGGTGTTTTCCACGTAAAAATCTCTATGCACTTTACTTTCAGTACTTATTATTCCGCAAACTGCTGTAGTTAGAACACTTAGAAGAACCAGGTTCTTCTAATGCGAAAATTAGGTACCACACAAATCACCCCCCCTCTTGTGTGGTATTGATGTTAATAGCTTCAATTGGTATCAGAGCGGGTTATCCTTAAAGAGGTTAACACCTTAGGAAAAGATCAACATGAGTGCACCACCTGGGAATTGGGAAGGGCAATCCACTGCCAGGCCTCATCTCTTAAATGGCCTCTACTATTCCTGGTGGAAAAACAGAATGAGGGACCATATAATAGGCGACGGCTATGAGCTTTGGGATATCATCACTGATGGTCCTTTAGCCACAACCAAGAAGAATGCTGAAGGATTGGATGTTCCAAAGACAAGAGCAGATTGTACTGCTGAAGATCTAAGGAAATCGGAGAAAAATGCTATAGCTAAGAAATGGCTAGTGTGTGGACTTGGTCCTGATGAGTACAGCACGATTCAAGGCTGTACTACTGCCAAGGAGATTTGGGACACTTTACAAGTGGCTCATGAAGGAACACCTCAAGTGAAGAGGTCAAGAGGAACACTGTTGTATTCTAAATATGAGAATTTTACTATGAAGGATGGAGAAACTATCCAAGAGATTTATACCAGGTTCACTACACTGACAAATGAACTTGAGTCTCTTGGAAGGGTTATTCTGGAAGAATACAAGGTGGAGAAGATTCTAATTAGAGTTCTGCCAATCTCCTGGGAAAGCAAAATCACTGCTATTCAGGAATCCAAAAACATTGCTACCTTGAAATTGGATGAACTGAATGGAAATCTGATTGCCTATGAATTGAGAAGGCAAACCATGAATATGGATGCTCCAAATAAAGAAAGAAGTCTGGCTCTCAGAATCTCAGAAGGATCAGATCTTGAAGATGATGAAATGGCTATGATAACCAGAGATTTCAAGAAATATCTTATGAGAGGAAAGGGTCCTTCAAAAGGAACAACATTCAACAAACCTAGGGCTCCTGAGAAACAAACCAATGAGGGGTGTTACAAGTGTGGGAAGACTGATCACCACATTAGAAACTTCCCTCAATGGGAGGTTGAATGGAAGAAAGAAAGAGCAGATAGAAGAAACAGGAAGAAGGAACAGGTTCAACCAAGAAGGAACAAAGGATCAACTAAAGCTATGGTTGCAGCATGGGGAGAAACATCAGATGAGGACTCAGAAAATGAAGCTGAAGATAAGCAAGCTCTTATGTCCATTGGAGAATCAGAATATGAACAGGAGGTAAGTATTCTACACCTTAAAGAAAAGATTAAGTTCTTGTCTAAAGAAAAATTGGCTGATCTACTGATGGACTTCATAGATGAGTCCGAAATAATAAACAGTGAGAAGGATGTTCTGTCAGGGGAATGTGTTATCTTAGAAGAAAAATGTAAAAGGTTAGAGTCTAGGGCTAAGTGACAACACAAATACTGAGTTGAAGAACCAGGTTCATCAACTTGAAAACAAGATCCTAGAACTTAGATTTGA
>MU670812.1:14688-70627 GCA_026770625.1 Nicotiana glauca
GAGCTGGACCATTTGATTGGTATTAAGTGAAAATTATTTTAGTTGATACAAACACAATAAAACTGTTAAGTAAGAAATTGGAAAGAAGCAAACCTCCGAAACCCCATCCTACTCCAAAACCGCAACCAATGCCAGCACCGAAACACAACATCCAATTTTTGTTATTTTTTGCATCAGTACATGAAATTTTACAAAAATAAAGAAAGACAAGAACTAAAGTCAATATGTAATGATCTCAAATCAAGCTAAGGAAATCAAAATACAGAAATGGAAATAGAGTGTGTTTTTGGGACAATTTTCTGATATATTGAATTAAAAGAAAACTATCTATTACAACTGAATAAGAAATAACTATTGCTAACTAGCCTCCATAGCTGCAGAACCCGAAGAGAAGAAGAGAAAGAGATCTGTTAGGAAGAAGAAGAAGAAGAGAGTGAGGAAAGAGAAAAGAGAAATCGAAGAGGGAGAAAGAGAGTTTACTTTGCTGAATGAATTCCTCCTCTCCCTGTTGTATTTAGTTATAACAACCCATCGCTGACGTGGCTAAATCGCAGCCCTTAGGCTTCATTAAAACTTCAAGTAATCCTAGCCGTCCATTTGAATTTCAGTTATTCTTTCCTAATTTCTGTTATTGCTCCTCCTCACTTCGAATCCAGCTGAAGCCATAACCTTAGATCATAACATACTCGCCCTCTTCAAACAATCCTTGTCTCAAGGATTGGAATCAAAATCTGGGAACCTTGCCTTGATATAGTGATAATCCTCCCAAGTAGCATCTTCAGGAGGAAGATTTGACTACTGTATCAAAATCCTTACCACTGCAAAATTATCCCTTTTTATAAGCTGTCTCTGCAAAATGGCTACCGATTTCACTAGGAACTTACCATCCTCTCCAGTCATTGGTAGAGTAGTCTGCACTACTACCCTATCTCCCACTTTCTTTTTGAGTAAAGACACATGAAACACAGGGTGGATCCTAGATTTATGTAGAAGATCTAGTTTGTAAGCCTCCTTGCCAATCCTTGCTAAAATCTTGTTGGGACCATAGTATTTGGAGCTCAACTTTAAATTTCTCCTTAATGCTAATGATGTCTGCCTGTAAGATTGCAATTTCAAATACACCATATCTCCAACTTGAAACTCCCTGTCTGTTCTCCTTTCATCGGCATAATATTTCATCCTCTCTTGAGCTTTAGTGAGGTGATCCTTCAAAAGTTGCTGCATTTGTTGTTTATGCGTCACTATATCTTCAGCAGCTAGTACCATAGTTTCCAATAAGGGCCCTAGTGACAGTTGAGGAGGTGAGAATCCGTAAAGTGCTTCAAAGGGGGTACATTGTAAGCTGGTGTGAAAATTTGTGTTGTACCGCCATTCTGCAGTAGACAACCACTATTTCCACTGTGTTTGCCTATTAACAGTCATGCACCTTAGATAGTTTTCTAGACATCTGTTGACCCTTTCTGTTTGGCCATCACTTTGAGGGTGATAGGCAGTGCTATAGTGAAGTTATGTTCCCAGGAGTTTGAATAGAGCTTGCCAAAAGTGGCTTAAGAACACCTTGTCTCTGTTTGTTATAATGGATTCTGGGATCCCATGCAAACAATGTATCCTCTTCCAAAACACTTCAGCTGCAGTTACAACTGTGTAAGGGTGAGCAAGTGCTATAAAATGTGCATACTTTGTTAGTCTATCCACAACCACAAGGATAACTTCCTTGTTCTTGGACTTGGGCAACCTTTCTATAAAGTCCATGCTAATGTGGCTCCAGGCTTGGTTTGGTATTGGTAGTGGTTGCAGCAACCCTAGGTAGGCCATATGGTCATCTTTGCTTCTGAGGCATACATCACAGCTGGCCACATGATCAATGACCATCTGTTTCATCCTTGGCCGATAAAATACTTGTGATAGTCTTATTAGAGTCCCCAGCTGGCTTGAGCGTCCACCTATAGGAGAGTCATGAAAGGTGGATATCAACTGAGTTCTGAGTCCCCCATTGGTGCCAATGTAAATTTTTCCCTTCTTCCTGAGTATGCTGGCAGTGTAGTGCCATATGCTGGGTCCTTGTTAGGTCACAACCATCTGGCTAATGATTTTTGTAGCCTTAGGTCCCCTTCATAGCTGTGTGTGATTTCCTCTATCCATGCAGGAACTGAAATACTGATGGCTTGCAAAGCACCCTGGAGTTGGTACTTTGAAACATTAAGGCCTTCCTGCTGTCTGGAGAGGGCATCAGCAACCCTATTTCCAGCTTCTTTCTTGTACTGTAAATCATAGTCCATCCCAAGTAGTTTAGTCAATACTTTTTGTTGTATGGCAGTAGTTACCCTCTGTTCTAGGAGATATTTCAAACTTTGATGGTCAGTTCTCACTACAAAATGTTTGTATTGTTAGTAATGTCTTCACTTTTCTACTGCATTTAGCAAAGCCATATACTCCTTTTCATATATAGATTTACCCCTGTATCTTGGGGCTAAGACCTTGCTAAAATAAGCTATGGGCCTACCTTCCTGCATTAGTACAGCCCCAATGCCTATTTGGCTAGCATCAGTTTCCACTATGAATTCCTTGTTGTAGTCAGGTAGTGCCAGTACAGGTGTAGAAGACATAGCTTTCTTCAATCTTTCAAATGCTAAATCTTCCTCCTCATTCCATTTAAAGGCTTCCTTTCTTAACAAATCAGTCAAGGGCCTGCAAATGGTGCCATAATTGGCAACATACTTCCTGTAATGCCCAGTCAGTCCCAAAAATCCTCTCAAGGCTTTCACAGAATTGGGAGTAGGCCATTCAATCATGGCCTTGATTTTGGAAGGATCAGTTGACACTCCCTCAACAGTTATAATATGCCCCAAATATTTAACTTTGGACTGACCAAATGAACACTTAGACCTCTTAGCAAACAATTAATGTTTCCTTAAGATGCCAAACACTGCACTCAAATGAGCTATATGTTCCTTCTCAGATAGGGCTGGGCATATATCGGGTAAAACCGATAACCCAAACCGTTAATTATTTATTAGGTTATCGGTATCGGATTATTGGGTTAACGGTTCGATAATGATTTAGAATTTTTTTACTATTGGGTTATCGGTTCGGGCATCTGTTTGCCAATTTTGTTAATGGGTTAACCGATAATCCAATAAGAATTAATAAAATTATGACTTTATCCTTAAGTATATACAAATGCTAGGGGCTTCAGTTCCTTTTCTCCTATTCTTTCTCAACCCCACTCTTTAATTGCTTCATCTTCATTCTTCATAGACCTTACTAGTTACTCCTCGCGCAAGTCTTTAGTATACTATATGTGAATTATTCTTTTTTTTTTACTTAACTTCAGTGAATTGTCTTTTCTTTTTTGCTTAACTCTAGATTGAGTAATCTTATCGGGTAAACCGATAACCGAACCGATAATGTTCGATAACCAATTAACCGATACCCGATAATCGATATCTTATCGATTTTCTTATCGGTTTATCAAATTTGTAAACTGATAACCGATATGCTAAATCGATAATATTCATAACCAAACCGAACCGACCGATGCCCACCCATATTCTCAGATAAGATGTATATCAATATGTCATCAAAGAAAACTAACACAAATTTCCGAAGGAATGGTTGAAAAACCTGGTTCATCAAATCTTGGAAGGTGGCTGGAGCATTGGTTAGCCTAAAGGGCATCACCTTGAACTCATAGTGGCCCATGTGAGTTTTGAAAGCAGTCTTGTACACATCCTCCACCTTCATTCTGATCTGGTGGTAAACAGCCCGCAAATCCACCTGTGAAAACATTACAGACC
Organism: Nicotiana glauca; assembly: GCA_026770625.1. NCBI lineage: Eukaryota > Viridiplantae > Streptophyta > Magnoliopsida > Solanales > Solanaceae > Nicotiana > Nicotiana glauca. The sequence goes on from MU670812.1 coordinate 18,486, forward strand.
CACTCAGCTTATCTAATAGATCATCTACAATGGGTATGGGATACTTATCCTTAATTGTGATATCATTCAGCCCTCTATAGTCTACACAGAATCTCCATGATCCATTTTTCTTCTTAACAAGTAAGGCTGGAGAAGAGAAGGGTGATTGACTATGCTGTATGATGCCATTAGTAAGCATCTCCTTAACCTGCTTTTCTAATTCCTCCTTCTGATAATAGTTGTACCTGTAGGGCCTCAAACTGACTGGCATTGCTCCTGGTTTTGAGGATATGCTATGGTCTAATGTCCTGACATGAGGCAAGGTCTTTGTCTCAACAAAAACATCTGAATAATGCTTCAATACCTTTTCAATGGCCTCCCCAACTGGTTCTTGCTCTTCAGTATTCATAGCACTCATCATGAATAGGTGAGCTATTAGAGCCTGACCTTTCCTTAAAATTTTGCCCATGGTTCCACTGGTGATCATAGTCAGCTTTCCCTCTTCAGTGATGCCCTGTAATACCATCTTGTTACCCTTCTTGCCAATGGTAACACATATCTTCTCATGATCAAATTTGGTTGGGTTGTGCTTCTTCATCCAATCATTTCCCATAACCATATCGCCGCCTCCCAATGGAATAATCAGTAGATTCTCTTGGAATGGTCTGCCTTGCATCTTCCATTGATAGCTCATGCAAATTGAAGTGCACATAACATAGTTTCCATCAGCAACTGTCACCCTCACTGGTAGGCAGGGTTGAGCTTGGTACCCTGATTCGTTGACTGTGGTGGCATCAATGAAACTATGAGTACTCCTTGAGTCAATCAATACTGTTAGTTTCTTGTTGTCTATAGTCCCACGTACCAATATGATATTAAACCCCTTGTTATCACCTGATAGGGCATTTAAACACACCGCCTCTATAACTTCCTGTTCCATTTCCCCTTCAATAATCAGCCCTGCAGAGTTCTGTTTTTCTTCTATCTCACTAGTCTCAATAGGACTTTCTGCTGTCCCTATCATACTATTCAATTGCTTCCTTTTGCATTGTTGCCTATAGTCCCACGTACCAATATGATATTAACCCCCTTGTTATCACCTGATAGGGCATTTAAACACACCGCCTCTATAACTTCCTGTTCCATTTCCCCTTCAATAATCAGCCCTGCAGAGTTCTGTTTTTCTTCTATCTCACTAGTCTCAATAGGACTTTCTGCTGTCCCTATCATACTATTCAATTGCTTCTTTTTGCATTGGTGGCCTGGAGCATACTTCTCACCACATTTGTAACACAAATGTTTATTCTTCCTATACACATAAACCTCAGGGCTAAGCCTAAATGAAGTTGGCTTGACTGCAGTTGCAACAGGTGCCTTAGTGATGCTAGAGCTGCCAGTGTTCTGAAAGGATTTAGTCACTACTTTTGTATGCTTGAGAGCAGCCTCTATAGCCTTCTCCTGTAACCTAGCTTGTTCCACTGCAAATCTTAGAGTTGTAGGTTTGAATAGTTTCACCCCAAACCTAATCTCCTCCTTCAAGGCATCAATAAAACTAGATATGAAATGTGACTCATCTAAGTTAGGGTTCCTGATCAACATTTGGGCTTTCAAATCTTCAAATTTACCCAAGAATTCATCCACTGTCCCCGTCTGGTTTAGCTTGTTAAATTCCTCTACTATGTCTCCCATTAATTCTTCTCCAAATCGGATCAGCAATTCTTCTTTAAATTCAGCCCAACTTACTTCCCCTTTACTTAAAATTAAGGAGTTGTACCAGATGTCGGCCAGTCCATTCAAATAGAGAGTAGTTGCTTCCACCTTCAAATTATCTGGAGTCCTATGCAAGTTAAAATACCTTTCGCATTTTCTGATCCATCCTTTAGGTTCATGACCTTCAAAATAAGGTAGCTCCCATTTAGGCGCAGGAGTACTGCTGGAGGTCGATGCTGCCTCATCTCTTAGCCTGGCATGGGCAGTAATCCATCACCTTGAGGTCTCTCTCCTTGTGATCTTGGTGGAACTCTCTCCAAATTAGTTAGTCGTTCGAGTATCAGCTCCAGTGTGCCCTGTATGCCATTTTGAGTTTGCGGAGTTCCTCTTGAGTGGTCATCACTTCATTTAGAACCTTTTTGTGTCTAACTAGTTTATCATCCATAACCTTCAGTCTAGTTCCTTCAACCATCACCTCCTCACAGTCGCAGAATCGAGGCTCTAATACCAATTGTAATGATCTCAAATCAAGCTAAGGAAATCAAAATACAGAAATGGAAATAGAGTGTGTTTTTGGGACAATTTTTTGATATATTGAATTAAAAGAAAACTATCTATTACAAATGAATAAGAAATAACTATTTCTAACTAGCCTTCGTAGCTGTAGAACCTGAAGAGAAGAAGAAAGAGATTTGTTAGGAAGAAGAAGAAGAAGAAGAGAGTGAGGAAAGAGAAGAGAGAAATCGAAGAGGGAGAAAGAGAGTTGACTTTGCTGAATGAATTCCTCCTCTCCATATTGTAGTTAGTTATAACAACACATCGCTGACGTGGCTAAATCGCAGCCTTTGGGCTTCATTAAAACTTCAAGTAATCCTAGCCGTCCATTTGAATTTCAGTTATTCTTTCCTAATTTCTGTTATTGCTCCTCCTCTCTTCGAATCAAGCTGAAGCCATTACCTTAGATCATAACACAATCGACGAGTGAAGATTTATCGTACCGAAACCTACACTAGTACCATTGAAGTTGGTCATCACCATCGCTACCCGTCGAATGAAGTACCAATCGGTGGAAGATTGGGAGCAGTGTCACTGTGCGAGTCCGTACCACCAGGGCCGGTTTGGGCTTGGAATAAAGCCCATTTATACAAGGCCTAGTGTTATTCTCTTTGGTATTTAATCACAATACCGATTGTGATTTTTAGAGAAAATGACAAAAATAAGTTAAAAATAATTTCTTCAACATGATTTTGAGAAATATTTACCTTTAAAAAATGAGCACTTTTGGTATTTTTTACATTTAATAAAATTTATGTTAGATTTAACGAGAACGGTAAAAAACAATTGAAAACACTAAGAAAATCTTGTCAAATCCCAAAATTTTACAATAAATCGAACAAAATATCAGAAATAGACCAAGAATAGTATCCAGAAAAAATGCATCAGACAAAAAAATAAATCAATATACTCCTTCTGTCTGTCGTGGTTCTCTTTTACACATCCCTTAAAAATCTTAATTATGAGAGATTTGTACTGTTTTACCCTTATTTATGTCTTAAGATATAATCTTACTTCATTTGATATTTACATTGAGGTGTTTGTAGTCTTTAAGAACAATTAAAATAGAAAAATAATAAATAATTTAGTCTTACAGCAACAACAAATATAACAAATCCAGTATAATCCCACAAGTGGGGTGTGGAGAGGGTAGTGTGTACGTAGACCTTACCTTTACCTTGAGCAGGTAAAGAGGCTATTTTCAATATACCCTCGGAAAAATAATTAATTTAGTCTTGAACTTCTTAAATGATAAATAATTTGAGATAATTATTTTTGGAAACATGATAGATAATTTGAGACAGAAGGATAGTAAAATGACAAAAGCTATACCTCTAAATACGAGTTCTATTATAAATAGAATTGTATTTATAGTGAATGTCTATATTTAGAGAGATTCTGGGGTTCATTGCTTGGTGGCTAAGTCACTCTCTCCCTATAAATAGAGGGTTCTATTCTATTGTAATTCATCCAAATTCAATAACAATTCCCTTTCCCACTTTCTCTGTAATATTGTTCTTGTTCTTTTATTATGTTCATAACACGTTATCAGCACAAGACTCTAACCAATTGAGTAGAAGCTTTGAGATTGGGCATAGTGATTGTTAATTGTTCCATGAACTTCCTTCATGATTAAATTCTGGATTTAAGGTAAGTATTTTACTTTATTTTCTCTTTTAAATTCTTGACATTCTATAATTTGATTTTAAATACAAGCAATGACAAAAAAATTTGATTATTTGTAAGAAATTATAACCACTCTAAGTGATAAAATTTCTATGTCTTGCCATGATCAAATTCATGTATGATTATGAGCATAAGAAGTGGAAATCCGTCCCATTGAATTTGCTCCATTCTCATTTCCTTAAGAGAATGTGATAGTAATATGTGATAAGTCTGAAAGAAGATAAAATTATTACCGTGAAGGTATCAATGGATGGCAATAGACGAAATTATAATTGTTATCATTGTGATAATGAGAATAATAAGGATTCTCAAAATAAGCCTTCACTCTGTGAAGTTAATATTTGTTATCGATTTGACATAAGATTTTATAAAGCACATACATATGACTATGGTCCATTCATGATGTGAATGTGAAAACATCTTATTTATGAATACATATTCATTCATGGAAGAATATGAATGTACTATAGTGGTAGTGAATATACCACACTCACCTCTAGAAGGAGGTTTGAGATGATATAAGAAATCAATGTCATTATCATGGCATAATGGTCATTGGTCACATACCTATTGGACGCCAAAATATTTTGGCAATGTGATTATTAAAGGACAACAATAATGCATGAAACATATCTCGCATATAATTTTGACCATGACCATATGGTATAACTTTTTCCTTAAAAGATATATTCACCATATGGATGTTGATTAATATGTGATAGTATAAAATTAATTGAGAACTCTGCAAGAGCCAATTATACTATTTTGGAGAAACACAATTGATTATCAATAAGGTATTGTGTTATAGTAAGTCTCAAAGAAACTTATTCAGTTTCCAAAGTATAGCGAAAGTGGTTGGTTATATTGAGACTCTAAATAAAGGAAAGATTTAATATCTTCTATTACTATAACTTGTAGCAGGGTAATATGTATGTGAAAAGTTACCCGCTTTATTCTCCAGTTTGTACTACACAAACAAAAGAAGGCTACAATAAAGAGAAGTTTATTGATATAAAAGCCCATATCATAATAAACTTGGAGTTTATTGATAATTGCACACGTTATGGTGTAAATCTGAAGTTTGTCAATATTGATAATTTATTTAATTGCCATAATTGGTTTACCCATATCAATTTAAGTATGATGTGCAAAAATAAAAGAGAATTCACATGGGTAAATATTAAAGAACTAGAAAGTTCTTTACGAATTCTCTTATGTTGCATGTTCTCATTAATTAATATTCCAACTAAAATTAGGATTGAATCCCATGAATGCTGGAAATATCAAAGGTGAATATGTGCACATTCACCTGCCATGTATACCACATAAGATGCGTCTATGAGATGGTTACATGTGCGATTATTAATAACCCGCAATATGGTATTTTGCGAGGTAACTTGCTCAATAATTTAATTTCGAGCATAATTTCAAGATTATCTATTCAAGAAGTTCATCTTGATAAGTTGGTTTACATCACAGTTGGTTTAGCAAAATAATTTATTAAGTACCTCTACTTATCTAAATAATTGCTTATGAGAACAAAGTTATCTATATTAGTTTGATATATGTTATACGCCAAAGTATATTATTTTCTCCACTCACAAGTGGTTCAGGGTCAGGAACCAAATAATTCCATCTTATTATAATTAATGTGCGGTGTATATTTTGATTAACACCATAACGCACAAAGATAGATTCTCAGAGTTGAGGAAACAAGTAAGTTTTTCTAACATGAGGGGGAGACATGATAAACAGTTGAGAAAAAGTTACGTGGAATAAATTATCATTTGTACATCTAGATCCTCGAATAAGATAATATGAACTTGAAGTTCATAAAATGATAATTCATTTGCAATATATTGCAAAGCATGCCAGACGCATTTGCTGGCCTAAAGAAAGTAACTATATCTCACTGCAAATGCTCCTATTAGAATAAGTCCTAGAAGGACAAAGTCTATGGTACACTTGAAGCGTATAGACAAATCAGTTTTAAATAAACTTCTTGATAAAGAAGATGAGCAAATGATCATAATAAAGGAGGCAAGTGATCTAGAAGATCACATGACATAACACTTCATAAAATCTCATGGAGATTCAGGTACCTGAATATATGAATGAAGAGATCTCTATTTTATGTCTTTATGAAAAATAAGGAGGTTGGAACCGATATAAAATATTTGTCGATGACATCTATAATAGCACTAAATATATATGAGGATCTTAAGTCCGGAGAAACAATTCAAGTAGAATTTGGTTTCATATGAAAAACATGTAATTTTGTACCTGCAGTTCAAACACTTGAAAGTATAAAGTCAATGATATGTGCAATCAGTTTTCGATATCTTATTTGTCTAGCATGACATGAAAACATGATATGCATATAATTAAAGTCTATTATATGACTTATTTGGCTTAACTTATATGCCAATCCTTGAAGAATTTAAATCGCTTAAAGCATATACAATTCTTGGTCCTAAAGTACCATATCCTAAATGCAGTTTGTGCACATATGTATCTTGCTATAACTATAAGCATGATAACGTCATAGCAAGAATATCTCTATGGAAATATTGAAAAGTCATTCCACGACATTATATGAAGACATTACATCTCTATCAAGAATGATTATTTCAAGGTGCAATATATTCATTCAAGTTAATATGGCTGATTTGTTCATCAAATCTCTACCAAAGATCTTTTGAAGATGGTGCACAAGATTGGAATGCAAATGTTTAAGGATGTGAATTGATGCTCTCATCAGGGGGAGTTAATAAACGTTGTACTCTTTTTCCCTTACAATATTTTGTCACATTGAATTTTCTTTGCAAGGTTTTTAACGAGACAACCAAAAAGGCATATTGTTAGATATGTGTACTCTTTTTCCTTCTCTAGAATTTTTTTTCACTGGGTTTTAATTTAGTTAAGGTTTTAACGAGGCACATTATCTATTGAATAGACATTTAAGGGGGAGTATTATAAATAGAATTGTATTCATGGTAAATGTCTATATTTAGAGAGATTTTAGGGTTCATTGCTTGGTGGCTAAGTCACCATTTCCCTATAAATAGAGGGTTCTATTCTATTGTAATTCATCCAATATCAATAAGAGTTCTTTCTCTCTAGTATCTACTTTTCTCTACAATACTACTCTTCTTCATTTATTATTTTATAACAAGTTCCCATTAATTTTATTTTTATAGTTTTCGTCAAATCTAACAATCATAATTTCTTAAAAATTTGAAGGGGACAAATAGTTGTTCAAATATACTCCCTCCGTTTCAATTTATGTGAACCTATTTCTTTTTTAGTCCGTGCCAAAAAGAATGACCTCTTTCCCTATTTGAAAATAATTTACCTTTATGCAATGATTTATAGCCACACAAAATATATGTGCTTCATTTTACACCACAAGTTCAAAAGTCTTCTCTCTTTTCTTAAAATCCGTGTCCAGTCAAATGGGTTCACATAAATTGAAACGGAGGGAGTATTTAACGGACTATTTTGGATCTGCTCAAAACTTAAGGGACCATTTTTGGAATTGGACCTTATCTTTTCTAAAATACGAAGCCTCAAAGTTGAGCTGCAGCAGTCAAGAACATCAGGAGGCAACGATCGACCTACCTCTCCATGGCTTTCCTCTTCCACAAATTTCAAGAGCAGAAAAAAGCAATTTATGTTTATACTTTGCTTCTGTGTTGTTTCTTCTTCATTTCTTTGCTCTCTCGTTCTTTGTCAATGACCATCTTGAGGTCATTTATAATGTTGGGTTGCTTATGGAATTGACACAATTAATTGTACACGGTTGAATTCTTTTTGCTGCGGGACATAATTTTCAGGCGGTGAAAATTCTTGCTAAGAGCCCCGCATTCGCCAGAGCTAGAGAGCCAACGCATCTTCAGTTTGAAGCTGACATAAATCTCCTCTTCCTTTATACTAGGTAAGATTATTTACCTATTGCAAGTGAAAGGCAAAGGGGAGAGGGGGATGTACAATTTGAAAATAGTTAAATTGGCTAGTTGCTGTGCAATTATATATTTTATAAGCATTTCTTTTAAGTAGGCGTTTGGACATGAATTGGTTGATATTTTATTGGGCTTTTTTCACTTTTAGCCCCGCCAGAAAATATATTCAGTAGCTGAAAAAGTATATAAAATTTGTATAATTTTTATATATAACATACAAAATGTATATATATACAAAAAAAAATATACATTTATTCGGCATACAGTGTCATTTTTCATATTTTATTCTTGGTTTATCGTTGTGTTGAAATAATTGAATGTATGTTTTTGAATAGTTAAGCTTGAAACTACTGTAGCTTCGTCTTGCCATGATAAACTTTGCTTTCAGTTACAACTGTTTAGGAAGGAATGCTGATGAAGCTGATGCGGAGGAGATTATTAATATGGCTAACAAGGCCTCCTTAGCTGATCAACAGAAGCAGGTCCACGAGAATGTGCATTCTAAAGTCACAAGCTTTTGCGGGTATATGGATGACACAATTACTCCCTGATCATAAGGTCAAAGACAATCGGGCCACATCACCTACAACAACAAGTTCTTCTCCTGATAGCAGTGGGCTTGGGGTTGCTGTTGTCGGAATTCTCCACTACAAGTCGACACTGGTAACAATCCCCTGGCATATTAATCTTAATTTTCCGTGCACTTCTACGTTGTTGTGTTGCGGAAACTTCTTTGGAATTTTGATTGGCACCCTACTTCAGTGTTTGCAACCATTGGATGTCCTGCTTCTTCTTTGTCATGACATTACTTTACCTTGCTTCAACTTCTTTGGCTTTATATTTCCAGGATATATCTGGGAATATCGTTAATGATACTACTTTATCCGGTCATTCTTAAATTAAACATCATTAGCCTTCAACCATTGTTGACGACATTTTTGTTATTGAGGTAGAAGCTGAAATATTACTCCTACCTGTTGTCTCATTGTATGGGGTCAAATTTGGCCCTATACGTCTCTACGTCGAAGGGTACGGCTCGGACGTAAGGATGAAGACGACGTCAGTCAGAACTCGGCGTCCTCGATAGGAGGACGTCAACCACTTTTTGTATTTTTTTATTATTATTATTCCAAGGAAGGCCTTTCCCTATATAAAGGGGATCTTCCCATTGTAATAGGGCATCAGTGTTATTCTTTAATAATACAACTCTCTCATTTTCTCCTACTCTCTCTCTATCTCTATCTCTAACGAACATCTTCTCTTGAATTCATAATATCATCTTACAATATTAGATCTATAACAATAACATCATTCTTACATCTCTGGGTCTATTATATTTTATTACGATTTACCCTTTCATATTTTTGATTGTTTTCTAGCTTGCAAAGTATATTCTTAACTTTTGAGTCAAACAATTTGGCGCCGTCTGTGGGGATTTCGAGAATCAAAATCATAGTATCCACCTAGAGATTAACCAACTACCTTTCTCTACACCACACGAAAACAAAAGATGGCCGAAAACAACACTAGATCGAAAGCTATAGTGGGTGTCACAGCCAATCTTCTTGGTCCTCTCAACGAGGCCAATGACGATGTCATCACAAATGCAACCCCTAGCATCACACCAGGTGCAGAGATCTCATCTTCCCCATCCGAAGATCTGACGATCTTGCACGAAAATGGAGCTTCCACGTCTGCTGCTAAAGAGGCACCCTCGGTGGTTAAAAAGCTACTGGAAGAGTGGCTAACAAGCACCCTAAGTGGCTTGGTTGAGAAATCACCGCAAGGCAACATCAGGCGTGTACCGACAATAAACACCACTGCTGCCATGGGCGAACCTGAGGTTACATAAGTAAATAACCAACCCATCGAGGCACAGATCAGCGATGGTACGCTAACAGCTATCCTAAAGAAGATGGAAGAAATGGANACCTTCAAGATGCCTCCCTACTTAAGGGTGTATGACGGAACCACCGATCCCGAGGACCATCTGATCCACTATGTCACTGCTGTGAAGGGCAACGACCTATCAAAAGTACAGATACCGTTGGTGCTGCTGAAGAAGTTTGGCGAGACGTTGACAGGAGGGGCCCTGACATGGTACTCTCAGTTACCAGCTAAGGCAATATCAACATTCGAGGAAATGGCGGATATGTTCGTCATAGCCCACGCGGGTGCGAAAAAGCGGAAGCAAGGGTCAACGACATCTTCGCCGTCAGACAAACCACAGGAGAAGGGCTCAGGGACTTCCTAGCCAGGTTTAACATGGTAAGGATGAGTCTGCCAAATGTATCGGAAGGTATGGCGGTCGCCGCTTTCCAGAACGGGCTAAGCAGGGACGGTTCGAGGGCGACCAAGAAGCTGCTGAGTCGCCTCATGAAATATCCCCCTACCACATGGGAGGAAATCCACAACGCCTATTGCGCCGAGGTATGAGCGGATGAGGATAATCTCAATGGGCCAACTCAACGGCTAACGGCGATACACTCAGAAACAAGGAGAGATCGACGCAACGAAGGACGGCGAGAACAACTCCCATGCTCCAACAGAGATCGACATCAGCTATACACCAGATCCTCCCATCCGCCACCCAGACATACAGACGCGTTACAGTGACACGTCACCCCACTCCAAAATGAAAGAGGTACGCCTCCCTTATTATCCGCACATAACTTTTGCGTGTCTCCTTCAGAAATAGTATACGCACTGGAGAAGCTAAAAAGGTGCAGTGGCCGCAGAAGATGAAATCAGACCCTGCCACAAGGAAATCAAACGTCCTATGAGAGTTCCATCAGGAACGGGGAGACAAAACCGAAGAGTGCATAGGCCTACGGCAAGAAGTGGTCAGAATGCTGAACCAAGGATACTTGAGGGAATTACTCAGCGACAAAGGGAAAATAAATTTTGCACGCGGACGGGAACAACCCCGCGGGCTGCCAAAGCCGCCTTCCCCAACACGAATGATAAACATGATCGTCGGAGGCGGCGACGACTCAGTGATCAATCATATCAAATTCGCCAACACACACAGACTGAAGCGGACCATCGCCCATGAACGGTATGACGACTTCGAAGATAGTATCACCTTCGATAAGTCTGATGCCGACGGTTTGTCTTTCCCTCACTATTATGCTTTAGTTATTACTTTGCGTATCGCTGATACGGATGTTAAAAGAGTCATGACCGACGATGGAAGTGGCGCCTGTATTATCTTCCCAAGGGTCCTTACACAAATGGGACTCGAGGATAGGGTAATACCGTGCTGCATAACACTAACTGGTCTCAACAATGCTGTGGAACGAATATTCGGAGAAATAACACTGCCCGTCTTAGTGGGAGCAGTCACGCTGGAAACAACTTTTCACATGATGAACCAAGAAACGGCGTACAACGTCATCATAGGACGCCCGTGGATACACGCCATGCGAGCAGTTCCTTCAAGCCTTTACCAAGTGATCAAATTCCCTACCCCATGGGAGTATTCAGCATTAGGGGAGAGCCACGCACCGCCCAGGAATGCTACAAAATAGCTCAAGATTGTGCCCACACCCAACAACTGAAGGGGGCGAGTGCGGAGGCATAGCAATTAGCCATGTCGGGGACTAAAGTTGACCCGACAGCGGATGCCATTAGAGATCCCGATGTCGTGGAAGCCTGTAAAGCAACGGTCGAAGATCTCGACCCAGTCCAACTGGACGACACCGACCCAGCAAAGAAAGCCTACATCAGCCACGGCCTCGCCAACCCAAGTAAGTATCATGAATTCCTAACTAACTATGTAGATCTATTTGCTTTCTCCCATTCAGATATGCCGGGGATTCTGCGAGACATCGCCACCCACAAGATGAACATCGATCCATTACATCCGCCCGTGCGGTAAGTAAGAAGGAAATTCAATGCCGCAATCAATGAAGTGGTCAGCGAGGAAGTAGACAAACTACTTGCCAACGGCTCCATCAGGGAATTAAAGTACCCCCAATGGGTCGCCAACGTCGTCATGGTCAAAAAGAAAAATGGGAAATGGAGGATGTGCGCAGATTTCACCGATCTGAACAAAGCGTGCCCAAAGGATTCATTCCCACTACCTCACATCGACCAATTGATCGATGCCACCGCAGGACATGGGCTGTTGAGCTTCCTAGATGCCTACTTTGGCTACAATCAAATCCTGATGGCCGAAGAGGATCAGGAGAAGACGACTTTCATCACCCATCAAGGGACTTACTGCTACAAGGCAATGCCCTTCGGGCTCAAAAATGCAGGGGCTACGTACCAGAGACTGGTCACCAAGATGTTCAAAGAGCAGCTCGGTAAGACTATGGAAGTCTATATCGACGATATGCTGGTAAAGTCGACAAGAAAAGAGGATCACATCGACCACCTGGAGGAAGCCTTCGGAATATTGAGGAGGCACGGGATGAAACTGAACCCCGAGAAATGCGCCTTCGGTGTAGCCTTAGGGAAATTCTTAGGATTTCTCATATCACAACGAGGTATCGAGGTCAACCCAGATCAGATCAAGGAGATAGACGCAATACCTGAAATGCTGAACAGCAAAAAACAGGTGCAAAAGCTGACAGGGCGAATAGCCGCCCTATCTAGATTCATCTCGCGATCCTCCGATAGATGCCACAAATTTTTCAAAGTACTGAGAAAGGACAATGGGTTACAGTGGAATGAGGAATGTGTCGAAGCCTTGAGAAAACTGAAGGCGTACTTATCTTTGCCACCACTGCTGGCCAAAGCAAATCCGGGCGAGCCCCTGCTGGTGTATTTGGCCGTATCCGAGGTCGTCGTCAGCGCAGTACTGGTTCGCGAGACCAAAGGTACGCAATCCCCTATTTACTATATTAGCAAAACCTTAGTCGACGCCGAAACACGGTATCCACACCTTGAAAAATTAGCTCTGGCGTTGGTCGTAGCTTCACGGAAGCTCAGACCCTATTTTCAATGCCACCCCATAAAAGTAGTGACAACCTTCCCCTTGAGAAGCATCCTATATAAGCTTGAGTTATCAGGCAGTCCCAGATGGGCCATAGAGATCAGCGAGCACAATATCTCATATCTCTCGAGAACCGCCATCAAGTCGCAAGTACTCGCCAACTTCGTAGCCGACTTCAGCCCAGAGATACTGCCAGAAGCGGAATAAGAGGCACACCATGCCCCTTCAACACTGACCTATGGGCTCTTTACACTGACGGTGCCGCTAATGCCTCGGGATAGGGACTGGGACTCGTTCTCGAGGTCCCCACGGGTGAAATAATTTGTCAGTCCATACTATGCCCCGAGATGACTAACAACGAGGACGAGTACGAGGCTGTTATTGTAGGTATAAAACTAGCCATCAAGTATGGAGCTCGACGACTCGTTCTCCATTGCAACTCCCAACTCGTGGTGAACCAAGTCACTGGGACTTACCAAATCAAGGAGCAGAGATTGCAAAAGTACCAGTCAGAAATCCACAGATTAATGACTGGGCTCGACGAGTGCCGCTTCGAACAGGTTCCGAGGGCACGGAACGCTGAGGCAGACAGCCTAGCAAAACTGGTCGCAGCCACTAAAAACTTCGACAAAAAAAGCGTGGTCACCCTCCTTCATTCAGCCATTGATCATACTGAGGTACTCTCCTTAAATTTGACTTGGGACTGGCGCAACCAGTTTGTGTCCTATTTGCAGGATGGAACACTCCCACCTAACAAAACAGAAGCCAAGAAGCTCCGCGTACAGGCCGCCCGGTATTGCCTGATAAACCACGAGCTCTACAAAAGGACTTTTGGCGGACCCCTGGCCAAGTGCCTAGGGCCGCACCAAATGATGCCAGTACTCGAAGAAGTACAAGAAGGTCACTGTGGCGCCCACACAGGAAACCACGCCCTCGTGCGCTGCTTAATACGGGCCGGCTACTATTGGCCAACTATGAAAAAAGACGCGTCAGAGTATGTCCGCCGATGCGAACAATGCCAAAAGTACGCCCCCATGATACACCAACCAGGAGAGCCTCTCCACTCTGTCACTTCCCCATGGCCTTTCATCAAATGGGGAATGGACATAGTCGGTCCTCTACCAGCAGGACGAGGGAAGGTACAATTTCTATTAATTTTAACTGACTATTTTTCCAAGTGGGTGGAAGCAGGTGCGTACGCCCAAATACGCGAACAGGAAGTCATCGCTTTCATATGGAAAAATATCATCTGCCGCTTCGGCATCCCCAAAGAAATCACCTTCGACAACGGACGACAGTTCATCGGCCAGAAGACAACAGAGTTCTTCCACAAATGGCATATTAAGTGAATACTCTCCACGCCATACCACCCCTCCGCCAACGGCCAAGCAGAGTCGTCCAACAAAACGATACTAAACATATTGAAGAAGAAGCTCGAGGACGTCAAAGGGCTATGGCCTGAGCTACTACCGGAAGTGCTATGGGCACACCGAACCACGCCTAAATCCTCCACAGGAGAAACACCATACTCACTGGTCTATGGAACCGATGCGGTCATACCGGTCGAAGTCGGCAAACTAAGCTTGAGGTATTCGCATACAAGCGGAGCAAAGAACGACATGAACAGACTTCAAGACCTCGATGAGGCCGGGGAAAGAAGAGAAATGGCGCACATAATAATGGTGGCCCAGAAACAACAAGTCGAAAGGTACTACAACAAGAGGGCCAAAATACGACCACTCAAAGTGGGTGACTACGTCCTCAAAGCCAAAACGTTGGTGTCAAAAGACCCAAGCGAAGGAAAGCTGGGCACCAACTGGGACGGACCATACAAAATCACAACAACAGCAAATAAATGGGCATTTCAATTGGAGACAATGGAAGGAAAAATGCTCCAAAACAATTGGAACGTCGCCCACCTCAAGTATTTCCATTTCTGAAAGGCGCCTCCCGAGTCGCACTCTTTTTCCCTTACCCGAGTTTTGTCCCAATTGGGTTTTCTCGGGGAGGTTACAAACGAGGCAGCAGAGGGGACACCTGGGGATACTTACGAAACAAGTTTATCACACCAGCCACTCCATACGCCCTCATGACTGGCATGACAAAGGGACTGGACTAGTATGATCTCCAATGTATGAACGGCTAAGGCCATCGCCAATGTATGAACGGCTACGACCATCTACAATGTATGAACGGCTAAGGCCATCTCCAATGTATGAACGGCTACGGCCATCTCCAATGTATGAACGGCTAAGGCCATCTCCAATGTATGAACGGCTAAGGCCATCTCCAATGTATGAATGGCTAAGGCCATCTCCAATGTAGGAACGGCTACTGCCATCTCCAATGTATGAACGGCTACGACCATCTCCAATGTAGGAACGGCTACTGCCATCTCTAATGTATGAACGGCTAAGGCCATCTCCAATGTATGAACGGCTACGGCCACCTCCAATGTATGAACGTCTAAGGCCATCTCCAACGTGTAAATGGCTAAGGCCACCGTCGTCAATAAGTCGACCCAGCTCGACTAAGAAAAACGAAGTAACTCAACGATAGTCGAAGTCACGTACATGGCCAAGGCCATCTCCAACGTGTAAAGGTCTAAGGCCACCGTCGTCAATAAGTCGACCCAGCTCGACTATGACAAACGAAGTAACTCGACAACAGTCGAAGTCACGTACATGGCTAAGGCCATCTCCAACGTGTAAATGGCTAAGGCCACCGTCGTCAATAAGTCGACCCAGCTCGACTACGACAAATGAAGTAACTCGACGACAGTCGAAGTCACGTACATGGCCAAGGCCATCTCCAACGTGTAAATGGCTAAGGCCACCGTCGTCAATAAGTCGACCCAGCTCGACTATGACAAACGAAGAAACTCGACGACAGTCGAAGTCACGTACATGGCCAAGGCCATCTCCAACGTGTAAATGGCTAAGGCCACCGTCGTTAATAAGTTGACCCATCTCGACTACGACAAACGAAGTAACTCGACGACAGTCGAAGTCACGTACATGGCCAAGGCCATCTCCAATGTGTAAATGGCTAAGGCCACCATCGTCAATAAGTCAACCCAACTCGACTACGACAAACGAAGTAACTCGACGACAGTCGAAGTCACGTACATGGCCAAGGCCATCACCAACGTGTAAATGGCTAAGGCCACCGTCGTAAATAAGTCGACCCAGCTCGACTATGACAAACGAAGTAACTCGATGACAGTCGAAGTCATGTACATGGCCAAGGCCATCTCCAAGGTGTAAATGGCTATGGCCACCGTCATCAATAAGTCGACCCAGCTCGACTACGACAAATGTAGTAACTCGATGACGGTCGAAGTCATGTACATGGCCAAGGCCATCTCCAACATGTAAATGGCTAAAGCCACCGTCGTCAATAAGTCGACCCAGCTCGACTGCGACAAACGAAGTAACTCGACGACAGTCGAAGTCACGTACATGGCCAAGGCCATCTCCAACGTGTAAATGGCTAAGGCCACCGTCGTCAATAAGCCGACCCAGCTCGACTACGACTCACGAAGTAACTCGACGACAGTCGAAGTCACGTACATGGCCAAGGCCATCTCCAACGTGTAAATGGCTAAGGCCACCGTCGTCAATAAGTCGACCCAGCTCGACTACGACAAATGAAGTATCTCGACGACAGTCGAAGTTGCGTATACGGCCAAGGACACCCCCAAACATACAAAAGGCTAAAGCCATCGTCGTCAGTAAGTCGATCCAGTTCGACTACGACAAACGAGCAACTCGACGACAGTCAAAGTTACATACATGTCTAAAGTCATCGACAATATTACGGCTAAGGCCGCCGTCGTCAACGGTCGCCAACCCTGTTCGATTACGGTACAAGGCACGTAAGTAGCAGACGAAGCAACGCCACTATTAATTAAATCCGCTTCGTATCGACGGATAACACGAGCAACGTTCGGGAAGCACACTAAAGAACCTTACAAACAAGCAAGCATCCACCATGCGGAGACGAGATACCAAAAATAAAAAGAAGAGAGTAACAGCAAAAGTATAACTTCCATTATCATCAAAAAATACATGTACAACAGGACCCATTTACATCTCCAAAAACAGCAAAACAAAGTGAGTACAAGTCCTAAGGTGCTCCGCCATCCCGTTCACCACCCCCCGCCGGTCCGTCGTTCCGTTTGCCGTTTCCGGCCTGATAAGTTGCTGAGATCCAGGACCCGGAGCCTAGACGGTTAACGTCTTCGGAAGTATAGCCCGCCCGGTCTGGGGAATCGGAACTATACCAGCAAGCTTCACAGGAAACCTGAGCTATATGCCGCTGATCCTGAACCTCCGCCTTAGTAGCTCGGCCCGCAGCTAAGAATTCCTCGAACACGACAAGCTTAGCTTCGGCGTAAACCCACATCTCCCTCGCCATTTACACCCTCATCTGGCCTAGACGCAACGGTCTGCTTAAGTGCCTCAACTTCAGCCGCCTTGGCATTAAGCTCGGCGGTCAGGGCAACGACCTTGGCTCGCAAATCAGCGGCTTCCGCCTCTACCCCACGGCCAACCTCCAGTTCATCTTCCTTTGACTGGAGGAGAGTCTCCAGTTCAATATTTCGAGCCAAAGCGGCCATCAAATGGTCATCAACTTGCTCCAGCTCAACTACCCTTCGATTCAGCTGGGCCTTCGACTGCTCCAAACCCTCACGAAAAACCCGAAATTGCGGGTCCTGTTTGAGTAGGTTTGCCAGCGCTTGATGCTTGGCACATCATCACCGATACTTCTTTACCACCTTGTTAAAGGTGGCAGCCTTCCTTTGGGCTCGCTGATCCCTCTCTATCTCCAAAATGAGAGTCTAAAGAAGAGGAAAAAGAGAAAAGGCAAGTCAGTATGCACCAAAGTTCACTTTATGATACATGAAGAAAATCGAAATATACCTGCAAGGCCGCGCCAGCAACCCTCCGAGATAAATCCCCGTCGCTAACACCTTTTAACATCTCGCGCTCAACGGCCGCACATAGCAGGGTCATATCCGCTGCGGTTTGCTCGCTATGTTGCAACAGGTTATACCCACCTAGAATTAGAATTCGGCGGTTAGATCCACCCGCCGTCATCCCCACGCAGGCTGGACCTCTCGTTAGTGCATCTGCATCCGTGGGGGCGACCTCAGGGTCCACCCTCTCACCATCACCCGCTTCTTCAGCGGCTGCCGACGAGCCACCCTCTGGAACATGTGCTGGAGTGGCGTCAGGAACTGCCCTCCCTTGGGAAGCCGACCTCCCAGAACGGATGGCATCGGCCATAAAAATTGGCCTTGACTCCCGACGGGGTTCACCCGCCCCTTCATCTTCTGTGGCTATACCCTTGCCAGTCATCAACCGACGTCTTTTCCTTTCCGACGGCTCCTCGCCCTCGGAAGTCTCCTCCACAGGCCGTGGGGATGGCGGTGAAAGAGTTGCTTCACTTGTGGACACAGCCACGGGCGCAACCTCGGGTTGAGGAACCTCCGGAACGCCGTCACTGGGCGAGCCACAAGGTATGTATTCGTTTTCAGAGTTAGTCCTCGCCCAGGAGAGGTAACGACGCTCTTTTTCTTCTTCTTGGGGGCGCTCCGACCTGCTAACATGAATAAGTCAGGTAACGAAACCTAACGAAACCCCCAAACCATAATCAAAGAGTTACCTGGCGGGCCGTATCGTTCAAGAAACACAGCCCAGGTGTGGCATTCCTCCGCATACGGAATCATTCTCTCCACCCACGACCTAATATTTCCAATGAACCAAGGTGGAGAAGCCCTCGCCGCAAAAAGGGGGGAAAGCAAAAGAAATCACAATGGCCGTACGGTCAAAATCGCAAACAGTCCTGAAATTCTACAAGTAAAAATACTTACGTTCTGGATTCCATCTTCCCGAGAACCCTTCGGGATTCGACACCAGGTGCTCCGTCCTGATGTAGAAGAATTTACGCCAAAAGCAGCGGTTAGTCTTGTCGTCGGCTTTAACAACCAAGCCCCTTATGCCACGACTTTTCAGCTGCAGCATGGTACCTCTCAGGTAACCGGGGCTAAATAACTGTAAGAGGTGGTGGACCGAGACGCTGCACTCAGCCCTGGCCGCATAGGTGGTCATAATACGGCACACCTTCAAAGTATAGGGAGTGAGCTGAGCCGGGCACACGTTGTAAAAATGACAAAGCTCCTCCATCAGGGGGTAAATTGGGAGGCTGTAACTGATCAAGAATGGGTACTCATAGAATGTGCAGTACCCAGGCCGATGCATATTGGCATAGTCCGTTCCGGCCGGCACCATCTCTACGTCGCCCGGAATATGGTATGTCTCTCGAAGTTCATCCAAGTTGGATTGTAATAACTCGCTGTGCTCCCAAGGAAGGGCTGGGCTCCTCGTTGGAAAATCCCTACGAACATGTATCTCCTTCGGGAGGACGTTGTCTATACTAAGAGGAACAAGGGCCTTCTCTGCCTTTTCCCCTTCACCACCGAAAGATGGAAGAACCTTAGATGGGGTATTACCCTTGGCCTTTTTACTACTTTGTCCACGTTTTGTCATGATATTTTCTATGAGAAACAAAACTCTAACGATAAGAAGTGTGGTTTCAAAAGAAATGGAAGGGCCTCGCACGAGATAGCAGTTGCTAGAGAGAAAGATAAAATAGGAAGCAAAAAAAGTTCAAAGGTTCGAAAGATAAAATAGATTGAACCTTCCCCCTATTTATAGGGTTAGGATGCACGAAAATCAAAGAGGCATGATTCGAAACGGGCGCGGGAAACCAAAACATCACATCAGCCCCTGAACCGCCTCGGGAGCAAGTACAATTATGACGCATGCGGGCAATGACGTCATTTCAAAAAGGGGGCCACGCGTCGACGGCTTAACGATGCCATATATTTTCCCTCACTCACGTCATCGCCCCCATAGTAAGGTCAAAATTTTCTAAAGACGAGGTCTGCATTTTCGCCCATTGAAGACGTCTACTGGATATGCCTCCAACGAGCGGAGGGACTAACTGTATGGGGTCAAATTTGGCCCTATACGTGTCTACGTCGAAGGTTACAGCTCGGACGTAGGATGAAGGCGACGTCAGTCAGAACTCGGCGTCCTCGATAGGAGGACATCGGCCACTTTTTGTATTTTTTTTTATTATCATTCCAAGGAAGGCCTTTTCCTATATAAAAGGGATCTTCCCATTGTAATAGGGCATCAGTATTATTCTTGAAAAATACAACTCTCTCATTTTCTCCTACTCTCTCTCTATCTCTATCTCTAACGAACATCTTCTCTTGAGTTCATAATATCATCTTACAATATTAGATCTATAACAATAACATCAATCTTACATCTCTGGGTTTATTATATTTGATTACGATTTACCCTTTCATATTTTTGATTGTTTTCTAGCTTGCAAAGTATATTCTTAACTTTTGAGTCAAACACTCATGTGGCTGATAATCACGGAGTTATTTGAGATTTCTGGTTTAGAAAATTACTGAATTATATAGAAGTTGATTAAGTATCTAGAAATTTTAAGATGGATATGCACTTTTTAATACAAACAGAAGGAGGAATAGCTCAGTTAAATCTAGAGTCATTAATAGGAGGTAATGCCTCAAAAGTGAAACTTTTCTTCTTCATTTATCTTTTCGGGAACTATTCAGTATGCTCTTATTTGTGCGCATCTCCACATGTATTAGGTAGACCACATCTAACGCTCAGCTTAGAACACCTAGAATACGACTGTATTGGAAAAAATCGAGTTTACATATTAAAGAATGACGTGTCAGGACACGTAGATCAGTCAAACAGTCAAAGAATTAAAGTTAGCCAAGAGACACGAGCAACAATGGATGTGAGCAAAGGAAGTGGAAGAGGCACGGGCAATTATTCAAGTGATACAGAGCCCGTACCTATTCAAGACATTTAAAGCTCAAAGATCAAAGGAATGAATCTGATAGCCCGTGAAAGACCAAATACAGTATTTAATGCGTATTAAATACTGAAAATGTTAGAGAATATTTATTTAATGTAATGATTGTGTAACGTTTTATTTAATGTCATTAATTGCTCATAATATCCTTATTATGACAAAGTTAAGGCGCATATTTCCAAAATTACTATAAAAAGGAGAATGCTGAACACTTGTAGGACACGAAATATTATTGGAATACACTCTGATTTACTTTCTTTCTAATCATATTGTTCTCAAAAGACTTTCTTTATATTTTCTTCTGATTATCAGTAACCCGAGTTCTTCTAAATTTCTAGCTTTGACTAAAAACCTATTTTTTGGTTAAACAAATTGATTCTGTTACCAGGAATCTGATAATCAATTATATTTCAACTTGATTTTCTGTATTGAATCAACTATGTCGAACAACAACGACAACACTCAAGGAAATCAAATCGATCGGCAAAATCAGGGAGATCCTCAAAATAATGATAATCAAGTTCCAACCCCGCACGGCTCACCGCGTCAATCTCGTGAGGGCACTCCTGATGTGTCTCACACAGAAGAACGTGGTCAATTTGCGAATGAAGAGGCTATGAATGATGCCTTACAAAAACTTATTGCCTCGCAAGTCAATAAAGCTCTTCAGGCTTTTGTTAGCCAATTACCTGGTGCTCCACCCACACCTACTCCAATCAACAATACTTTGAAAAATCCTCGTTCTGGATTAGTTAATTCAGGCAGTGGTGGAACCCCTAGTGAAACACAAGAAGGAGACCCAGGTAATCTAATTAATTCTGATTTACAAAATCTTGTACTAACTTTGCAGAAACAGCTTAAGGAGCAAAATAAACACATAGAACAATTACCAGGTGTACCACCTGTGATCAAGGGAGTAGATATAGATAAATATTCTCAACAACCATGGAAGCCAAGTGCTGCCCCCTCCCAATTCCAAAGAAGTTTAAGATGCCTAACATTCCAAAATACGATGGTACATCAGACCCGCGAGATCACTTTACTGCATTCACAATAGGCGTCAAGGGCAACGATTTGACTAAGCAGGAGATTGAATCAGTCCTAGTCAAAAAATTTGGTGAAACACTCACTAAAGGGGCCTTAACATGATATTCTCTTTTACCTGAAAATTCTATAAATTCGTTTGCTGAGCTTGCAGATCTATTTATTAAAGCACACTCGGGAGCTAAAAAAGTTGAAAAGAGAATGGAAGACATCTTCAAAATCAAGCAAGGTGATTCAGAGTTGCTTAGAGAGTTCGTAGATAGATTTCAACGGGAAAGAATGACGTTGCCACGAGTACCTGACAATTGGGCGGCCATAGCTTTCGCCAGCAATTTGAATGAGAAGAGTTCAGAAGCCACGAGGCAACTCAAAGAAAGCCTTCGTGAATTCCCAACAACAACGTGGAATGATGTCTACAATAGATATAGTACAAAGATGAGGATTGTAGAAGATATCATTTTACGACATAAAATAGAAGAAAAAGTAAGTTCAAGACGTATGGAAAATGAAAAAAGATCTAGTAAAAATAGGTACGAGCCTTATATGGGACCTGCGGGAAAGGACTCACGGTCAAGGCAAGATAATCAAAGGTACGATCACAAATCTAGAAGCAGGGAATTAGGCTCCTCATCAAGGTTCGGAAATGATCGGAACTTACGTGGACTACGTGACAATGAGGAAAGTTTAAAAGCAAGGTTTGGTGGTTACAATTTTAACGTAACCACCTCTGAACTCGTTGTTGTTTTAAGAAGCATGGGAGATAAGGTGTGTTGGCCCAAGGAGATGAGATCGAACCCAAACAGACGAAACCCTGATCATTGGTGTAAATTTCACAACGACCACGGGCATAAACCCGCAGATTGTAGATTTCTGCAAGGTGAGGTTGATCATTTGTTAAAGCAAGGGTATCTCACTGAGTTATTTAGTGAGAAAGGTAAACAATCGTATATGAAGAACAGACAGGAGCCTCCAAAACCACCCTCGCCCAAAAGAACCGTCAATGTTATAAGTGGGGGAGAAGATATCAATGGTGTTTCATATACCGCAGCTAATAAAACCTCCAAGATATCAATCACTCATGGGAGGCGGTTACGACATGTACTAGAAGAAGATAATATTACATTCAATGATGCAGATGCTGAGGGTCTCTTAGCTCCACATAACGACGCACTGGTAATATCTTTACTTGTATATGATACTAACGTGAAACGAGTTTTTATTGATCCAGGCAATTCTGTGAATATTATTTTGATGCGAGTATTGCGCGAGATGCAAGCTGAGGATAAATTAATCCCAAAAGCGCATACTTTGTCGGAATTTGACAACTCTAGTGTTGTAACAAAAGGAGAAGCAATCCTTACTACATTCGTAGAAGGCGTTGTGAAAGATACCAAATTTCAAGTTGTAGATATGGAGATGGCTTATAACATGATTTTGGGGAGGCCATGGATCCACGACATGGATGTTGTTCCATCGACATTAAATCAAGTTATTAAATTTCCATCACCTTGGGGATATGTCAAATCAGAGGCGATCAACAAACTTCTAGAAACATCAATTCCGTTGCAAATTCAACTGATAAGGGTAAAGATAAATAGCAATTACAAAATTCGGGGGGGAGGGGGGAGATACGACATCAACCTCAACTGAACGAGAGCAAATAGATGTGGATTCAAGACCTGATACCATTCAAGAGCCAGAGGAGAACGACAACATCAAAACAACCATTGAGAAATTAGAGGCTGTGGTTTTATTTATACACTGCCTGAGAGGAAAGTGTATATAGGAGCCAATCTCAGCCCAGAGGTAAAACGTAAGTTAATTAAATTTTTAAAAGCTAACGCATATTGTTTTGCTTGGACCCATTCTGACATAACAGGGATACCGCCGGAGGTCATGACTCATAAACTAAATGAAGATCCATCATACCCTCCAATCAAGCAAAATAAAAAAAAGCAAGGAACTTTCAAGAATAAGGTGATTCAAGAAGAAGTTCAAAAATTGCTAAAAACCGGTTCAATTCTTGAGATAAAATATCCTGACTGGTTAGCTAACACGTTGTGGTTCCTAAGAAGAACAGTAAGTGGCGAGTAGACTCGACTACACAGACCTTAATAAAGCTTGTCCAAAAGATTCTTTCCATTTACCACACATAGATCAGTTAATTGATGCTACTGCAGGGCATGAGCTATTTAGTTTTTAGATGCATATTCAAGTTATAATCAAATCAAAATGGATCCAGAAGATGAGGAAAAAACTTCTTTCATAACAGACAGGGGGACTTATTGTTATAAGGTAATGCCCTTTGGTCTTAAGAATGCAGGAGCGACGTATCAAAGGTTAGTTACCCAAATATTTCAAGAACATTTAGGTAAGACCATGGAGATATATATAGATTATATGCTAGTTAAGACTCAACATTCAGAAGATCATATATCGCATCTATCTGAAACTTTTAAAATTTTGCGAAAATACAATATAAAGTTGAATTCGAAAAAATGTGCATTTGGTGTGGCATCAGGTATGTTTTTAGGTTTTCTTGTTTCTAACCGTGGTATTGAAGTAAATCCTGTACAGATTAAGGCCATTGAAGAAATCCCTGATATACTTTCAAACAAGAAAGAAGTACAAAGACTGACGGGAAGAATCGCAGCTTTGGGAAGATTCATTTCTAAATCATCGAAAAAATGTTTTAAATTTTTCTCGGCACTTAAAAAGTAGGATCATTTTGAGTGGGATGAGGGGTGTCAACAGGCACTTAGACATTTGAAGACTTACCTTTCAAATCCGCCTTTGCTAGCAAAGCCAAAAGTCGGGGAAAGACTTTTCATCTACCTTGCTGTTTCAGAAGTTGTGGTAAGTGCGGTTTTGGTTCGTGAAGAACAGGGTAAGCAATCTCCTATTTATTATGTTAGTAAATCTTTATTAGATGCAGAGACACGGTATCCAAAACTGAAAAAACTAGCACTTGCTTTAATCATGGCATCTAGAAAGTTAAGACCATATTTTCAATGTCATCCCATTATTGTGGTAACTGCATACCCTTTACGTAGTATATTGCATAAGCATGAATTGTTAATAAGGTTAGCCAAATGGGCCATAAAACTGAGTGAATATGAAATCGCGTACCTACCTAGAACAACAATAAAGTCCCAGATATTAGCTGATTTCATGGCTGATTTTAGTCAAAGGATGCAGTTAGAAGCTGAAAAAGAAGTTCAGGTACTTAATGGGGCTAATCCAGGAACATGGACTTTATTCACTGATGGCTCATCTAACATAAAAGGTTCTGGATTAGGAATCATTTTAGTACCACCTACAGGTGAAATTATTAGGTAGGCTATTAAATGTCATTCCATAACTAATAATGAAGCAGAGTATGAAGCTGTGATTGCAGGTTTGGAATTGGCACGAGAACTTGGTATAAGTCAAGTGGTGATCAAAAGTGATTCTCATCTGGTAGTTAATCAAATGTTGGGGACTTATATAGCCAGGGAAACAAGGATGCAACAATACTTGGAAAAGGTACGGGAACTGATAAAGCAGTTTCAAACTTGGAAGGTCATCCAAATACCAATGGATGAAAACGTTGAAGCAGATGCCTTAGCCAATCTTGCATCCGTAGCAGATTTGGCAAACGATGCAAAGGCCTCAGTCATTCATTTATTTCATTCAGTTCTCGAACCTGATAAGAATGACGTAAATTTAAATAATTTAACTTGGGATTGGAGAAATGAAATTGTTGTTTTTTTACATTACGGTACCATTCCTGATGACAAAAAGAAAACATACGCGCTTCGAAAAAAGGCCGCTCGTTACTGTTTAAAATAGGGCAACCTTTACCGTAAAATATTTGGTAGTCTCTTAGCAAGATGCCTCGGACCTTCTCAGATGGAGTATGTAATGAGAGAAATACATGAGGGGCATTGCGGGAACCACACAGGAGAAAGATCACTGGTAAGAACCTTGATTAGGGTAGGGTACTACTGGCCCAAAATGGAAGAAGAAGCAAAACGTTTCGTGGCTAAATGCGATAAATGTCAGAGATACAGTAATAATATGCACCGACCAACAGAATTATTACATCCGGTTATTGCGCCGTGGCCATTTATGAAATGGGAAATGGACATAGTAGGGCCATTGCCTCAAGCAAAAGGACAGGTAAAGTTTCTTCTCGTACTTACTGATTATTTCACTAAATGGGTGGAGGCAGGAGAATTTAAACAGGTGCGGGAAAAGGAGGTCAAGGACTTCATTTGGCGTAACATCATATGCCGATTTGGTGTACCAAAGGAAATCGTATGTGACAATGATCCTCAATTTATCGGAGCTCAAGTCACAGAGTTTCTTGAGAGTTGGCAAATAAAAAGGATTACATCAACACCTTATCATTCAGTGGGTAATGAACAAGCAGAATCAACAAACAAAGTGATCATTAATAATTTAAAGAAGCGATTAGAGGAATCAAAGGGTAACTGGCCTGAAGTGTTACCCGGAGTTTTGTGGGCATGTCACACAACGACAAAAACGAGTACAGGTGAAACACCCTTCTCTTTGGTTTATGGAGCTGAGGCACTAATCCCAGTAGAAATAGGAGAACCAATTACAAGATTCTCGCAAGCAACACAAGAGTCTAATGACGAAGAGATGCGGATCAATTTAGATTTATTGGAAGGCAGGAGAGTAGCCGCGTTAATAAGAATAGCCGCACAAAAACAAGTGATCGAACGTTATTACAACAGGAAAGCACGTCTGAGATACTTCAAAATTGGGGACTTCGTGCTTAAAAGGGTTTTTCAATCTACAAAGCCAGCCAATGCGGGCAAATTAAGTCCAACCTGGGAAGGACCCTACAGGGTTCGTGATATTGCAGGAAAATGAGCATATGAGTTGGAGATAATGCACGGGAAAATTCTACCTTCACAGTGGAATGTTGTTCATTTGAAGAGATACTATTTCTAAGGGAATACCCACGGTCAGGTATCGCTATGTTAAATTTTATTTTTAATTGTTAAGGTTTTACTAACGATTTTAGATGCTAGGCAAAACGGTAACCCGTACTAAGTGATGAGTCATGACCTATAAGGCAAAATGGTATACACTAAAATTCCTGGCCCAGGGTTACAATTATTCTGATAGAAATACAAACGGGTTAAGCAGTCTACATCTATAATCGCGCCCCCGAGTCCCGTATGTTTTTCCTTTTCAGGAAAAGGACTAGGTGAAAGAAACTAACAAGTGCTCGAAGTTGCATACTTCAACGCTCAAACACTTGGGGGACTACATAATATATACGGGCACGTGTACGGAGAAGGCAAAGAATTGTGGAAATTTAAGCCTAGAAGAAGCAAGTGTGCGAGATAAAAGCTATGAAGACATGACATTCATCATAGTGTTCTTTCCCATGGGAACAATGGAGTCACTTCTCAAACCCTTCCTAATGTTTCAAAGTTAAAGGGATCCAATGTACCCTCAAAACAATTAGGGTAAAGACTATGTATTAAAACGGGTTATAATGAAAAACCCTGTTGCTATTTTTCTTCTTTTGTAAAAATCTGTTACAAGAAAAATAGTTACGAGAAAGCTATAGATGTAATTCAAATACATGTAAAGTATTATTCAAAACTTATCAAAGTTTAGAAATAAAAACTTGTCAAAGTTATTTCAAAATAAACATGTGTGTTCCTATTTCTTTCATCGTATAATAACACCATTATGAAGTTGAGACGTCTTTTTCATTAAGTGTCGAAATATAAAAGTGTCCTCTTTTATAAAACTCATGATTTAAGTCATGAGATAAACCAAAAAAGCATTTTCGAAGGATAAAAATGCAAACTATTCTCTAAGTCCTTGAAAATAAAAGGCAAGAATAGAACAAATGGAAGTTTAATGATAGTAACGAAAACTTCTTAATATATTTAAATCTAAAGACTAAGTATAAACTTAGTCATTAAAATTGTTTTATACAAAATGCCCTATAACAAGAACTGGGGACTTTTACTTCTAAATAACCCTTAAAAGAAACTAAGGGTTTGATTACTATCTTCCAAAAAGACGAAAACAAGTTCATTATAAAAAACTGGTCACTGAGAAGCAGGAACATCAGAAGTAACTGCTTCAATTTCAACAGAAGAAGCATCCACAGGCACGACTTCATCTTGGCTTGCTGCAGTAGGCTGAGGAAGAGTTATGGTATCTGCACCAGTTTCAACATTAACTTGAACCTTAACTTCGGGAGCTTGATCCATGAGAGTTTCAGCTTCGAGAGCTTGAACCACGAGATCTTCAGCCTCGGGAGCTTCGGCCATGAGAACTTCAATTGCAGGAGAAGGAAAATCTAGTGGTTGTTGAGCCTTTTCAATAGTCTCCATAACCTTGGCTAATTCTGACTCTAAGTTGAAGTTCTCCTGACCAACTTTAGTTAGGGCATCACGGCGAGAGTTCAGAAAATCCCAACTTACTTCAACGGCCAGTTTATCTTCAAGAAGCTCATAGTCTCTTTCCCAAACAGCAAGTTCATTCTTAAGCTCTTCATTTTCAGCCAAAGTCGAATCGTAAGAGGCTTGGAGAGAGGCATGAGAGCTTTCTAAGGTACGCACCTTGTCAGAGGAGATTCTCAAATTTTCTTGTGTCTGAGTCAGATTTTGCACCAAATCTCCTGCATAAACTTCTTTTTGGATCAGAAGTGCTCTTAGTTGTCTAATTTCTTCACTTAACCTGGACAATTGCTCTGAGAAAGAGCATTCAAGGCGTTCTTTTTCCTTCTCTGCTTGGCTTGAAGAAGCTTTGGCCACTGCCAACTCAGAAGTTAATGCTCGCACCCGCTGCTCCAGGTTACTCCTATTTTCTTGTAAATCTTCTATAGCAATTTGTACACTATCAAACTGCCCTTTCCAGTTAGCCGTTTCCAATTGAAACTCACGAGCCACTTTCTCAGACTCAAGAATAGTCTTTTCAAAATCATGGGCCACCTTCTCCAATAGAGAAATTCTGCCCATTAACTCCGTACCAATAAGATTTGCCTGAAAACAATAAAAGAGGAAATTAAGAATCCAAAGGAAAAAGAAATTTTTAGTAAAAGAGGAAAATACCTTCTAAGTGGCGTGAACTATGTCGTTCATCAGAGTCAGACAGCTATGACTATTCATTTTCTCTTTCTCAATTTGGCCAATCAAAGGCTCAAGCCAAGCATCTGCCTGACCAAAATTTCCTCAAAAGACTACTGTTGGCGGGAACTTCAATAGTCACACTCCTCATGGCAGCACTTTTGCTCGTAGAACCCACTTCTGTATTATAAACAATATAAGGGGGAACTACTGAAGGAGGAGCGGTAGAAGAAGTGAAAACAGCAGGAGAAGGAATAAGAGCAGATGGAGCTGGTAAGGAAGAAATTATAGGTAGAGGAGGAGGAGGGATTGTAAGCACTGGGGTTGAAAAAGAAGAGAGGGGAAGTTCATCTAAAACGGGCCCTAACTCGCCACTCTCAAAACCACTAACAAAAAGTCGGTTGATGGATTCACGAGTGTCCTGAGGGGTAACATCGTCATCAGAGATGAGATAGACAGGCTCGGTAGGAGAGGCACGAGGAGAAATTCAACTTCTTCATCATATATAATACGTCTCCTAGCTCTTGGCCTCGTTACTAAAGAGCCACCTTCATCTTCATCTTCTTCCTCGGAGTCGTTTTCAATGGTTTTTCTCTTCACAAGAATATCTCGACCTTTACCTAAAGAGATTTGAGTTCCTAAAGAGGAACGAGAGGCCGCGACTGCTTCAGCAGAAACGCCACAAATTGCAAATCCTGACAAAAAGAGGGATGAGAATTAAACCAATAAAAGGAAGATTTTACATACGGAAAAATAATTGAAAAAAACTCTTACCATGAGTTTTCATTTTCCAACCATACTGATTGGAAATGGATTTCCAAGACCTAGCCTCCATAGGCGCGGTCTTCAACAACTTATCTACCTAACCACGGAAATTGGAGACGGTATCCACAACTCCCATGGTTGCTACAGAAAAGAAGGAGAAAGAAAAATCAGAGAAATTGTTAAATTTGAAAGAAAAAGGTACGAGAAGGGTAAAAGACTTACGTGCAAAGTTCCACTTCTCAGGGAAGGGAGTGCTTTCCTTACCCACTAAACCAAGTGTGGGGGCAGTAACAAATCAGGCGTAGCAGCCACGATCCTTATCATCTTCTGGGCTTACCAAAACCCTTTTACTCCTAGCTACTAAGGTGAAAACACCGTTGCGGAAAAGTCTAGGGGAGTAGAGGTGAATTAGGTGAGGAAAGGTAAAATCAACACCTGCCTTGTTGGTTAAATGCCTTAAACAAGCCACAACCCTCCAAACAAGAGGACCAATTTGCGCCAAATAGACTTTGAAGAAATGACAAAAATCGAGAATTACTGGATCAATAGTTGGTTTAAACCCTAGAGTAAAAGGGTAGGTATAAACGAAAGAAAGTCCAGTTATATAGGAAGTAATTCTCTGATTCGGATTAGGGATGATGATGGGGAAATCACTACTCCAATGACAATCTTTGCGTACTATGGGGGCTAAAACCTCTATAATCAAAGTAGGATAAACATCAACACGATCTAAACCAGCAATTTGGCTTTGAAGCGATTGTCTATCATGGTGGAAATTTAAGTCGGTAGGGACTATCTCTTCTACCAAAGGCTCCTGTAAAGGTTCAGAGGCCTCTTTACCCTTAGAAGAAGACCTTTGAGTTAAAGAACCTCTAGTTCTAGAAGAAGGGCCTAGAAGAGGGTACAGTGGAACCAGAAGAACTACCCCCACGGGTAGATCCTAAATTGCGAAGCCTACTATCCCTTCTATATCTAACAGGGGCGTTGGAGAAGTTATCTAAAATAGGAGCTTTCCTAGGGTTACAGTTTAAAGAAGACATGATGAAGAAAATCGATGTGAAGAAGAAGTGAGCAGAATTGGGAAAAATAAAGTGTTCAATAAAACTTTATGAGAAAGAAGACAAGAGGTTATATTTATATAAGAGAACAACCGTCAAAAAGAAAAGTGTAATGATAGAAAGCCTATAATAAAGGTAACTGACACTTCATGAACAATGGAGCTGCAAAAAAAAGTCTTGAAAAGGGGTGCAAAACTGCAGAGCCAATAAAGGAATGACATGTGCACGGTGCATTAAATAGAAGAGACAATTGAAGCGTCAATCTTGTCATAGCATTAATAATGATAAAAATTCCCTTTTAATGAAGAATTCACTTCCCAAATATTCAACTGATGAATAAATAAAAAGTAGGGGAGGGGGGGGACTATCTGTATTGGGAAAAATCGAGTTTACATATTAAAGAATGACGTGTCAGGACACGTAGATCAGTCAAACAGTCAAAGAATTAAAGTTAGCTAAGAGACATGAGCAACAACGGATGCGAGCAAAGGAAGTGGAAGAGGCACGGGCAATTATTCAAGTGATACAGAGCCCGTACCTATTCAAGACATTTAAAGTTCAAAGATCAAGGGAATGAATCTGATAGCCTGTGAAAGACCAAATACAGTATTTAATGCGTCTGAAAACGTTAGAGAATATTTATTTAATGTAATGATTGTGTAACGTTTCATTTAATGTCATTAATTGCTCATAATAGCCTTATTATGACAACGGTAAGGCACGTATTTCCAAAATTACTATAAAAAGGAGAATGTTGAACACTTGTAGGACACGAAATATTATTGGAATACACTCTGATTTACTTACTTTCTAATCATATTATTCTCAAAAGCCTTTCTTTATATTTTTTTCTGATTATCAGTAACCCGTGTTCTTCTAAATTTCTAGCTTTGACTAAAAACCTATTTTCTGGGTTAAACAACGGCAACTGAGATCTGGACATAAATTGCTAAAGGAATGGACTAAATATTCGAGTTGAAATGTTACTTAAGCTGTTTCATTTCATTTGGGAGGGGCAAATTTTCATTATTATTTTTCCTTCGAATCATTTATTAAAAAACATGATTCCTAATGAAGTTGGTGGACATTTATAATAAGTTGGTGTAAAACTTTAAGCTTTTGCAACATAGGCGATAACATAAAATCACAGATCATGAGACTCTATGGTGGTTTTGCATAAATTATATTTCAATATGTTCTTTGCAGTAAGTACTTCATAGCTGCATCGCCCTGGATTTCGATTACTAATAAAAATTTCAGCACAACTGTACCCGAAACCAAGGCATTGCAGCGCACAGAGGTTTCACAGAGGTTAAAGGATCTTATGGGCTACACTCTCGAGGTCAAACCGTCTCAAATTCCACATGAGGATGCTGGGAAAGGTTTCTTCTTACATTGTGAGGCCAATATTGGTTCTGTTGTAGCATTTTATCCTGGAGTAGTTTACTCTCCAGCATATTCCCGCAATATTCCTGGGTACCCCAGAATTGATGCCCAATATTCACATTTGATCACACGGTATGTGTTGGGAATAAACCCCGTAAAAATAGTATTCACGGTATTAGTGATAAACACGGACCACTAAGTTATGGTTAAATCAGCAAGAATAGAAATGCAGCAGTATTGACACCAAGATTTTACGTGGAAACCCTTCTGAATAAGGGAAAAAACCACGGCCAAGAAGAGCAACTGATATCACTATAGCGAGGAATTTCACACTATGTAGTAACGAGTAAAAATACGCCTAAGACCACTACACCCTCAAAAGAAATAAACACTCTTTTGCTTTTTCATCTCACTACAATATCTCTGACACTCAATTTTTCTTCACAAATTATTTTCTTATAGTTTATGGAATACCTTGCTCTCTCTCTTTTCTCTCTTTTTTGGTGTGTAAAAATGAGAGTTGAAGCTCTCCTTTTATAGCCAAAACCTCACTCTCTAAAGCCTACATTATTTGACAATTTGAACACCCTTTACACGATTTTAACAAGGTTGGCTACCAAACCAAACCAAGTCAATAAAATTGGCTACCAATATTTGTCCAATTCAACAAGGTTGGCTACCAAACCAAACCAAGTCAACAATATTGGCTACCAAACCATTTGAATGAGATGGACACCATATCAATCTCCCCCTCCAGTCTCATTCATCTAGAGAATGTAGCAATGTCTTTTAGTATGAGTGCATGCCGACAAGTTCTTTGCATAGCTAGAACTTGTCTCTTGGTACCACCTTGGTTAGCATATCTACAGGATTTTCACTCGTGTGAATCTTTTTGTCTAGAAGTGATTCGTTCTCCACTTGTTCACGGATCCAATGATATCTGACATCTATATGCTTTGTTCTTGCATGGTACATGTAGTTTTTGCTTAAGTCTATTGCACTTTGACTGTCACAATAAACGACATACTCCTTTTGATGCAATTTCAGCTCTTGAAGAAACCGCTTCAACCATATCATCTCCTTGCCAGCTTCGGTGGCGGCAATATACTCCGCTTCAGTTGTAGACAGTGCGACACACTTCTGCAACCTCGACTGCCATGATATAGCTTCCCCTGAAAAAGTAAACAAATATCCAGTAGTGGATTTTCTATTATCACGGTCACCTGCCATATCAGAATCTGCATAGCCCTTCAGAATTGGATTTGATCCTCCAAAACATAAGCATTCATGTGAGCTTCCTCTTAGATACCTGAGTATCCACTTTACAGCTTCCCAATGCTCTTTTCCTGGATTTTCGAGAAATCTGCTAACAACACCGACTGCATGAGCAATATCTGGTCGAGTGCATACCATTGCATACATCAAACTTCCGACGGCAGAGGAATAAGGAATCTTGGCCATTCTCTCTTTTTTCTCCGTTGCTGTAGGACACATCTTCTTGCTCAACTTCAGATGACCAGGAAAAGGTGTGTGGACCAACTTAGCACTTTTCATATTGAAGCGCTCCAGTACACGTTCTATGTACTTCTCTTGTGACAATTAAAGCTTCCTTTCCTTTCTCGAACGAGTAATTCTCATGCCCAAAATCTGCTTAGCATGACCCAAGTCTTTCATTGCAAAAGACTTAATCAACTATTTCTTTAACTCGTCAATCTTGGAAGCATTTCTGCCTACAATCAACATATCATCCACATATAGCAAGAGGATGATAAAGTCGTCATCAGAAAATCTTTGTAGAAACACACAGTGATCTGAAGAAATCTTCTTGTACCCTTGCTTCCCCATAACAGACTCAAACTTCTTATACCACTGTCTGGGAGCTTGCTTCAATCCGTATAGACTCTTCTTAAGTATGCATAAAAGATTTTCTTTACCTTTTACATTGAAGCCCTCAGGTTGTTCCATATAGATCTCCTATTCTAAGTCACCGTGAAGAAAAGCAGTCTTCACATCCATCTGCTCAATCTCCAAATCAAGACTAGCAGTCAAACCAAGAACTGTCCGAGTGGAGGACATTTTCACGACAGGAGAAAATATTTCGTCAAAGTCAATACCTTTTCTTTGACCAAAACCCTTTACAACCAATCTAGCTTTGTATCTGGGCTTCAAACTATGTTCTTCAGCTTTAACTTTGAACACCCACTTGTTTTTCAAAGCTCTCATGCCATTAGGCAATTTCACCAACTCATACGTATGGTTCTCATGCAGAGATTTCATCTCATCTTGCATGGCTTCAATCCATTGATCCTTGTGCTCATCCTCTATGGCCTCCGCATAACATTCAGGTTCTCCCCCATCAGTGAGTAATACATACTCATTGGGTGAATAACGGGAGGAAGGAATATGAGGTCTAGAAGACCTTCTGAGTGGAATATCTAACTCGTCCACAACTTCGTGAGTAGGAGCATCTGCCTCATCAACATTAGCATTGTTATCACCATCACCATCAATATGCTGATCTAGAAAATGGTTCTGGGCATCACCATCATCATTGAGCCCACCAACGTCATCCGCAATTGTATGAGGAACTTGATCAAGATTAACTAAACCTTCAAACTTGAAGATTTTAGCATCTCTGCTTTGTTAATATCTTCAATAGTTTGATCCTCCATGAAGATAACATCATGGCTTCTCACGACCTTCTTCTCAATTGGATCATATAGCCTGTAACCAAACTCATCAAGCCCATAACCAATGAAGATGCACTGCCTTGTCTTGGCAGTTAATTTTGACCTCTCATCTTTAAGCACATGTACAAAAGCTTTGCAACCAAACACTTTCAAGTGGTCATAGGAAACATCCTTGCCATACCAAAGTCTTTTTGGAACATCACTTTGCAAAGCAACTGTAGGGGATATATTAATAACATGTGCGGCGGTCAACAAAGCCTCACCCCAAAAGGAATTCGGCAACATTGCTTCAGAAAGCAAACATCTGACTCTTTCTATCAAGGTCCTGTTCATCCTTTATGCTAAACCATTAAGCTGAGGAGTCTTTGGAGGAGTCTTCTGGTGCTTGATACCCTGCTGCTTGCAGTATTCGTCAAACGGTCTACAATATTCACCACCGTTATCAGTACGAATACATTTCGGCTTCTTTCCAGTTTTTCTTTCAACTGAAGCCTGAAACTGCTTAAAGACACCAAACACTTGATCTTTAGTCTTCAAGATGTAGACCCAAAGTTTTCTTGAGCAATCATCAATAAAGGTAGCAAAATAAAGTTCACCACCCAAAGTCCTTATCTTTATTGGACCACATAAATCTGAATGCACTAGCTCAAGCAACTCTGTCTTTCTTGAAGAAGGATGAGACTGGAAAGAAACTCTTTTTTGTTTTCCAGTCAAGCAGTGCTCACATTTTTCTAATTTTGCACTTTCAAAATTTGACAACAATTTCTTCTTGGCCAAAACATTTAGTCCTTTCTCGCTAATATGGCTAAGCCTCTTATGCCATAACGTTGAAAAGTTATTGCTCTCAACGGCATTCACCATATCAACACAGGTAGAGGTCGTAGTCCAGTATAGACCACGACGCTTTTCCCCACGAACCACAATCATGGAACCCTTAGTGAGCTTCCACTTTCCAGCACCATTGGTACTGACATATCCCTTATCATCCAAAACACCAACAGAGATCAAGTGCAAACGAACATTAGGTGCATGCTTTACATTGTTTAAAACTAGTTTAGTTCCAATACTAGTTTCCAAAAAAATCGTTCCAACACCAGCCGCCTTAGATGTCGTCTCATTACCCATACTCAAAGTTCCAAAATCACCCTGAGTATAGGATGAGAAAAATTCCTTTCTTGATGTCACATGAGATGCGGCACCACTGTCCACAACACAACTTGACTCATCACAAGCAATATTTATCATATCTGCATCAAGGACAATAACAAGATCTTTTGTAGTGACGGTGACCACACGATTGCCATCTTCTTTCTGTTCTTCCTTGTCTCCATTCTCCTTTTTCAAAATCCGGCAGAACTTCTTTGTGTGCCCTTTCTTCCCGCAATGATAACACTCAATATCTTTAAGTCTGCTTCTGGATTTGCTTCTATTATGTTCTCTATTTTGAGAACCCCGATTCTTGCTTCTCCCCCTAGAGTCAGTCACCAAGACATCTGATGAGGAGGAACCTTGAGATTTTATTCTCATCTCTTCATTTAAAAGGTTGCTCTTGGCAAGATCCATAGAGATCACACAATCCGGAGCAGAATTTGATAATGATGTTCTAAGAATTTCCCAAGAATCTGGTAGGGAACCAAGTAGAAACAGGCCTTGAATTTCTTTATCAAATTTAATGCCCATAGCAGATAACTGGTTCATGATCCCCTGAAAATTATTCAGATGATATGTCATCGCGGAACCATCATGGTATTTAAACCCAACATCTGTTTTATTAAAAATATCTTATTGTTTCCAGTTTTTCGAGTATACAGACTTTCAAGGTGCTCCCATAGGGTCCGAGCATGTGTCTCCCCAGAAATATAGTTCAAAACATTATCGTCAACCCATTGTCTAATAAAGCCGCAAACCTGCCTATGTAACAAATTTCACTCTTTATCTGATTTATTATCAGACTTTATAGTAGCGAAGATATGTTGATAAAAATTCTTGACATAGAGCAAATCTCCTATTTTGCCCTTCCAAATGGCATAATTTGTGCCAGTCAAAGTAACCATTCTACTAGTGTTGGCTTCCATTGTTTATCACAAATACAAATACTATTTATTGTGAAACCAAAGTAATTCTTTTCTGATGTGAAAGTTCAGACTGTGCTGTAACCACAGAGCATACTCAGACAGAACCTTGGCTCTGATACCACTTGTTGGGAATAAATACCGTAAAAATAGTATTCGCGATATTAGTGATAAACGCGGACCACTAAGTTATGGTTAAATCAGCAAGAATAGAAATGCAGCAATATTGACACCAAGATTTTACGTGGAAACTCTTCTGAATAAGGGAAAAAACCACGGCCAAGAAGAGCAACTGATATCATTATAGCGAGGAATTTTACACTGTGTAGTAACGAGTAAAAATACTCCTAAGACCACTACTCCCTCAAAAGAAATAAACATTCTTTTGCTTTTTCACCTTACTACAATATATCTCACACTCTATTTTTCTTCACAAACTATTTTCTTATAGTTTATGGAATACCTTGCTCTCTCTCTTTTCTCTCTTTTTTGGTGTGTAAAACTGAGAGTTAAAGCTCTCCTATTATAGCCAATACCTCACTCTCTAAAGCCTATAATATTTGAAAATTTGAACACCCTTTACACAATTTAAGCAAGGTTGGCTACCAAACCAAACCAAGTCAATAAAATTGGCTACTAATATTTATCACACCTCCTTTTTCCTATCCCGGAAAGGGTATAAGGGAGTTTTTCCAATTAAAGGACAATCGAAACGGGATTTATTTATTTAAGGAATTCAAAGTCGCCACTTGGGAGATTTATGGTGTCCCAAGTCACCGATTTAAATCCCGAATCGAGAAAAGGGTTAACTCTGTATTATAGTCCGCGAGCACAGAAATCTGGGTAAGGAATTCTGTTAACCCGGGAGAAGGTGTTAGGCATTCCCAAGTTCCGTGGTCCTAGTACGGTCGCTCAACTATTATTATTGGCTTAATTATCTGATTGTGAAATATTTTGAACCTATGTACAATTTTAACTTTTAACCGCTTTTAATCATTTTTAAAGAAAAATAGCAACGTCATTTAAAATATATTTTTGAACCACGTCACATAAATGCATTCACGGTCCACAACACATTTTATTTAACGTTGAGATTTGAATTTGGGTCACATAAATATGCACCCGAGTTTTAGGAAGGTAATGTTATTAAAATAACGCGCCTAAAGCAACTAAGCGTTGTTAGCTTTGCAAGGGCCATGGAAATTAGATAAATGGCACGCTTCAAATTCTAAGAATTTTAAAAGAACTAATTAAATAAGGGCCATGCATTTGTGATTTTATTCAACATGGCACGTTTCGGCTATACGAACTAATTTTAGTTAACGGCCTTTAAGCACCCATTTGCAACAATACAACATCTAACGATTTTATGCATTGAGAACATATGCAATTCTTTCACATATTAAAATGCGTACTGGAGCGCCCGCATACAGATAATAACAGACCCTTTCACATATTAAGAATGGATACCTACATATGGAATGCTTTGGTGGATATGTACTGTAAATGAAAATACTTATAACAAAATTTGATTGCAAGCTTTAAAATATTCCAACAAAGGCTTGAGGACAATACTATGATGCTCACCCTTTTTGACCAAAATTTAGCTAAATGAACAAAGAATCATGTCTCTAAAATCATTTCCCAGATCATTAAGACTAGAGCCACAACTTAATTAAATACTATAATTTCATAAGGAGGCTAACATGATCATTAGAACCTATATGCACCTAGCTTTGTTAAAATTCAAAACCCACCTCCACGGTAGACTTTAATAAACCCATACAAAACATAAGCTACTAATCAGAAAGTTCAAGATGGACAATAACCAATAAACCCAAACGCCTGTTTCTACAACATTCATTTGAACCTCAAATGCTGTCAATTCGACCGTAATAACCCTTTCTGACATTAGCACTAATTGATAACGCTCAAATCCATGCCTTGCCTTTGCTTATTCTAATGTAATAACTAGTAAGCAAAGTTGTCAAGAGATTTAACACACATAATCAACTATCTTTTAATAATACTACAACAAAACTAAAAAAAAATTAAACAAAACCGAATCAATGAGTATTAACACTATTCCAGTTACATCTATCAAGCCTCTTCTTACTCACAGCATGGTTTGAACATGATAAATATAGAGAATGAGACAATGATTCAAATAAATTTAAAAAAAACAATGAACAAAAAAGAGATATTGCAACAGAAATCTTCAGTTTCTCTTCCTCCAAAACACCACATGGGTTGGTCTTTACATTTTGAGATCAAATGATAAGTACCTGGATACAACAGAAGCAGAAATTGATTTAGAGATTCAGAAGGGGGAGCAATAGCAGTACTAGCAGGAGCAGTAATTCAGCAGAAATCAACTCGATCCAATAATGAAACAGTGTTTTCAAAATAGGAACTCAGACCAGCCTTTATAATGCTTCGAATTCAACTTATTCTAACCCAGATTTAGCTATCAACACCAAATCAAACTACCCTCAAACGCAAGTGAATCAGAACATACTTCAGCAATTAAAACCTTCGGAAAATATATATATAAAAATAATTCGATGGAACAGTAATTCTCCCTCCCAGATTACTTCTCCTTATTCTATCCTCTTTTCTATATTTCAGCTTTCCTTAACTCTCTTAAGCTTTTTCAGAACCTTTCAATCACTCTTTTTCTCCTTTCTTCTATCTTTCAGAATATTTTTCAGAATATTTTTTTAAAGCTCTCCTCTCCTATCAGAATGTTCTCCAATTTCAGTGTGTGAATCAGTGTGTTTTCTCTATTCCCACTCAATGCTCTCAATTGAAATCCATTCTTTCTATGTGTTCTTTAGTGTATTATTATGCCTCTCTTTAATGTATCCCCCCCCCCCCATCTTTTTCTCTCTCAACTAATTGTTTCCAACTTGAAAATTTGCCTTAAACTCTAAGTTTTTCTTCAGTTTTTCAGAATGTCTGAAATGTTCTCCATCACTCTTTAACTCAGTCTCCTTTTTATAAGTTTTTCCAATTATTTTTTGTCCAGATTTTCAGGCATCTTTTAGTGGTATTGAATTAGTGCATTTTTCACTATACCTTATCTTTTTCTTTCTTTAATTAACCACTACCTTAGTACTCTTAATTTAATATGTTAGTGCACCATATAATTGTCAGCCACCTAATTCAATTATTGAGGTATCAGACTACCCAAATTACCCCCATGAATACCCATGTTATTACCCTTGCAGTCCTATGTATTTACAAATTAGGGTACACAATTCTTCTATCAAGACCCCAGACAAACAGAATTAAGGTGCCAATTTCAATACCTAGATAGCCTTATCAAGAACTGAAATTAGACATCAAACAATAATTGAACAACTTGAAACTGGTATTTATGAAAACAAACAATGAATGCCTTATTTTGAAGCAAATACACTAGCCATTTAAGCAGGGAATCAAACGGAAATGACATGCTGATTTCAATCATATCCAAACACATTCAAACTCAAATTCTGACCCAATCCATACCAGAAACCCAAGGCAATGTAGTAATCCCCAACCCAACATATCTAAATTAGAAACTGAAATCATAATGACAATTCCTATCACTTAACGATTAAATACATGAGCTAATTAACCTATACTAAACAGAATGGACAAACAAAAAATATGTAGAAGAAAAGAAGAAGGGGCAGAAATGAATCAAGTAAAAATGCGAAGAAAAATGGCACAGGGGACTCACCGTTTAAATTCCGAGAACATCATTGGATATCATGATTCTCACGAAACTGATACTATTCGCTTGTTCTTGTAAAGAACAAGTGAACAACATCAGTTTTTGTGATGAATCAATCTTCGACTCATGGAAGACTGAAGGTCTAGACTGATACGATCAACTGCGTTCATCAAAAGTCGATTTTAAACTTTTAGGGTTCAACCTTAGATTCAAAATTCGACGGGTTCTAGCAAGATTCGAGGGTAAACAATGGTGGATTAGGGAAGAGGGGGTCTTGGTGGTCACGGGGTGTTAATTTGGGACCGGTCTGAAGCGGCGCCGCCACCGGAAAATTTGAGGGCGGCGCTAGAGTTTATCCTTTCGAATTGATATTCGAAGGGCTCTACGATGATTCGAAGGGAATGGGTTTGGGATTTGGGATGAGGAGTTTGAGGGGGTCATTTGGTGTTAAGATGGAGGTCATCGGAGACTTGCCGCCGTCGTGGAGCGATTTCAGGCGGCGGCTAGCGGTGGCATTACATGGGGGGTTCTGGAGATGGTGAGAGACAGGGAGGGGGTTGGATTTTGGTTTGGAGGTAGGGGTTTGGGTTTTTGGTATATTAAAATTAATGGCTTAATTAGGGCCGTTGGATGATTGGAATCCAATGGCTCTGATTAAGTTATTAAATAAAATAGGGTCGTTTGAATTGTTATGGCAGACCGGGTACTGGGGCAAGCGGGTCGGGTTATGTAACGGGTGAGGCTCAAGGGTTTTGGATCATCAGATTAGGATCAAGTGGACGGTTGGGATTGATTGCTATCGAAACGACGTAGTATTCTCCCAATACTACGTCGTTTTGTATGTCTGTGAGACCTGAAGA
This sequence comes from Nicotiana glauca, assembly GCA_026770625.1. Classification (NCBI taxonomy): domain Eukaryota; kingdom Viridiplantae; phylum Streptophyta; class Magnoliopsida; order Solanales; family Solanaceae; genus Nicotiana; species Nicotiana glauca. The sequence goes on from MU670812.1 coordinate 59,951, forward strand.
CTTGGGCCGGGTATAGCGTGGGATTGGGCTGGATTTGGTCATTTTTGGCTTGGGCCTGGAGGATTTGGCCCAATCCGATTTTCTTTTTCCCATTTTTTGATCTTTTCTATTTGTCTTATTTCCTTTTCAATTTCTTTTCCAAAACTAAAATCCTAAAAATCCTAAACTAAATTATAAAACTAAATTAACTTATAAAAAGTACTGATTAACTTTTAATAACAAATTATCACACATAATTAACTACCGATTTAAAATAAATCACACAATTTGACATTAAATGAATAAATGCAAAGTATATTATTTTTTGTGATTTTTTATTCTCGTAAAAAAATTATTATTTAATTAATTCCAAAAATGTATAATTAAATCCTAAATGCAAAATGCGACCTATTTTTTTTTATTTTCTTACTAATTAATCCAATAAACATGCACACACACAAATACAAACAAATAACTGACACTACCACAAAATAGCAAACAACACAAAAATTATTTTATTTTGAATTTTTGGGAGTAATTCACATAGGGCAAAAATCAGTGCTCACAGCTGCCCCTCTTTGCTCGTAAACACGAAGAGTTTTCGTGCAAAGACAAAGTGAGCGTTCTTGAGCGATTTTTGCCCGTTTGAGTCCTCCGGATGAAGCATTTTTTGAAAGATTTGACCGAACCTTTGCTTCAAAAGGTCTCCTAAATATCCTTGGATAAAAAGAAATCAGGTCAATGTAGTTCGGGAAGTTTTGGCAGCTGGGACTACCATGAAGCTGTTGTTTACTGTTGCTGCTGCTGCTGTTACTTGCCTACTGACCTCCTTATTACATCATGCTGAAAGAAAAATAAAAAGCTAGACTAAATTATAGTCTATGACTTGCTCTTGTGTTTTTTGCTGCCTTGTTGTCTTGTATTCTCTCGGTGAAATCCATTGTTGCCTCTTTGCACCGACTTCTTGATCTTCAATGTATTTCTCTTGATTTTTGTTGTATTCCTCCGCTTTCCGGGCAAGTTACTGACTTCTTGATCTTGAAAAGGTACGCCTCCGTTCTCCGGGTGTGCTCCTGACTTCAACAGCTTAAAAAGGTAACGCCTTCGTTCTTCGGGCCGGCTCCCGACTTCAACGACTTAAAAAGGTAACGCCTCCGTTACCCGGGCGGGCTCCTAATTTCAACAACTTAAAAAGGTAACGCCTCCGTTCGCCGGGCGAGATCCTGAGTTCAACAACTTAAAAAGGTAATGCCTCCGTTCTTTGGGCGGGCTCCCGACTTCAACAACTTAAAAACTGTCTTCTTTTGACATTGTTTTCCGTTGCCTCTTGAACCATTTCCCCTTAAAACTTGAATTATCTTCCTTTGAAACTGCTTTCCCTTAAAATTTGTGTTGTCTTCCCTGTTCTGTTTTGGTGCTTGCCTTTCCTTACGGTGGGTTCCTCCGAATCAACCGAGATTTTCTGCCCCTGTTTCAATCTCGGCAATTTAAAATGCGGTTGTGATACTCTTGTTGGGGATGGTTCTTTCCTTTTTGTTATCCTAGGAGATAATTCATCAGACTAGGTCCATTTTTGTTATCTTAGGAGAAAAATTCATCAGACTAAGATTTCGATCCTTATCTTAGGAGAAAGATTCATCAGACTAAGATTTTGACTCTAGGAGATAATACATCAGACTAGGTCCATTTTTGTTATCTTAGGAGAAAAATTCATCAGACAAAGATTTCGATCCTTATCTTAGGAGAAAGATTTATCAGACTAAGACTTTTATCTTTATCTTAGGAGAAAAATTCATCAGACTAAGATTTTGACCCTAGGAGATAATTCATCAGACTAGGTCCATTTTTGTTAACTTTCCAGCTATTACTTCTTACTTCTTGTTATCTTGTCCGAAACTTTCCAACTGCTGCCTTCCCCTTTTTGTTATTTTATCTGAAATTTTCCAACTGTTGCCTTGTTATTTTATCTGCAACTTTCCAACTGTTGCCTTCCCACTTCTTGTTATCTTAGGAAACTTTCCAGCTGTTGCCTTCCCCTTTTTGTTATTTTATCTGAAATTTTCCAACTGTTGCCTTCCCCTTCTGTTATCTTACTTGAAACCTTCCAACAGTTGTCTCCCCCTTCTGTTATCTTAGGAGAAAGATTCGTGAGACTAAGATTTCCTATCTTAGGAAAAAAATTTATCAGACTAAGATTTTGACTCTAGGAGATAATTCATCAGACTAGGTCCATTTTTGTGTGATCTTAGGAGAAAGATTCTTCGGACTAAGATTTTCTATCTTAGGAGAAAAATTCATCAGACTAAGATTTTGACTCTAGGAGATAATTCATCAGACTAGGTCCATTTTTGTGTGATCTTAGGAGAAAGATTCATCGGACTAAGATTTCCTATCTTAGGAGAATGATTCATCGGACTAAGATTTTATGCACAATAGCCAGACTAGCTTTGTTCTTGTTACATACAAAGAAAAATTTGTCAGTTTCGAAAGGGGTGGTCGGTTGTGACCTTCTCGCTGGGGATGATTTCCTCCTTTCCACGCTCTGCTTCGCCCGACTGTCTTGAACTTTGGGGGCAATTTCTCCTTCACTTCCCATGATAACTAACTTCCATTCGAAGATCTGGCTTGTCTAGTGATCCATCACTTTCTCTGTGAGTCGTGTCACTAAATATCTTTTCTCCGTTCAGACCCATATCCTATATTTGTCGTATTTCTCCTGAACTGACATTTACCCAACCCTTGTGTTTCATCCTATCCTCAAGCATATTGCGTGCTACCAACTTCAGTGCGCATGTCGCTTTTTTCATGATTTAAACCGCCGGCTTTGGCCTTGAGCCCTATAACCTTAGATTTCTGCTTGGAATATCTTTCTTGTCACTGGCCCACCCTTTTTGTCAATCTCATCACAGAATATACCTTTGATCCATTCACCCAACATCCTCCATATGTTTCATTCTTCATGACCTGATATGGACCACACCTTTGTATTTTGCAGGGATCCCAAAGCATGTTGATTATTACCAGCTCAGTGACCTAGTTATTATTTCCCAACTTATGCCCTCTTGATGTGCTAGTCAGATCTCATCTTGTATAATTGGAAAGTTGATGGTAAATTTTGGAGTCATTTCTCACTTGTTTTGACCAGACAGACTCGGGAAGAAGAAGCGAACAATAAAAGGAGTAGAATAAAGGACAAAAGGAAAGGATGATTCCTAACAAGAAACCTATCGTATGTGGACACTAACTCTAATGACCGGGACATGCACTTGCGGCTTATTCTGTTAAGAAATTTCGATGTTCAGCTCTTGTCGTTCTGTGAAACGGGACTTCCATGTTCTGCATATCCAATCTGATTCACAATCCTCATTCGATTTGTATTGCCTGAAAGGTTTTCACTATCAAGCCTCTCTCATTTTGGTCTTTCTCTCAACTTACAGTCGCCTCAAGGTGCCCGTGAAGGTTTTCACTAATGAGACTCTCTCATTTTCTGATTTCTCTCGGCTTTCATCGCCTTACGGTGCCCGTAAGGGTTTTCACCAATAAGACTCTCTCATTTTCATTTTCCATGTTTGGACCGGAGTGTTGCCCCCGGTATGAATTATCTTTACTTGCTCGACTTGGCATCTTTTGAAGACAAATCAGAAGGTCTTTCTTTGGACCGTAACGTGGACTTTTGGATAGGGCTAGAAAGAAAGAGTATTAAAGGCTCAAAACAAATTAACATGGGTTTAGGATTACAACCTTCGGAACCAAATTTCTTTACAACAACCACAACTTCTGTCCCAGTTTCTTACTTGGGGATCTTTTGATTTTTGTTTCACTATGACCGAGCCGTGAAGCTGCCTACGTATCCTTAAAAGGAATCAGGTCAAACGTAGTTCACCCTGATTTCCTTGTTATAGTCTTTCTTTTCACTTATCATTTTCTTTTGTGCCCTTTTTTTTTTCTTTTTGTTGTTTTGTTGTTTTTCTTTTTCTTTTTCATCTCTTTTTACTCAGCTTTCACGCTTGTGTTTCTAATCTTTGGTACTGATTCCAAAATAGGGGTATGAAAGAAATCAAATAAGGCTCAAAGGGGTAACGAAGAATAAAGTATTTAGATAGCAGAACAAAATGCCTTCGTCATTCCAATATTCAAAACATGCCAAGCCCAAACAACGTGATTAAGCAAACATTTGTAACATCTTTTGATTGTGCCGGACTTGATAACCATATCCACACATTTGCCTTTTCCATTTGTTAATTTTACAGCACTATTGGACAACACTCCCATTCTCATTGTCGCGAACAATCCTTGCCAATTTGGGCAAACTTGTTTTTAATTTCAAACTGATGTCGCATGAAATATAAGGTTTCTTTATGTTCTATCAGCCCCAGTTTCACAGGGTTCGGGCTTCAAATGATCTTAAAATGTCCAAATCTATTCTTATTTCCCTCAAGTGTCCCGATCATCTCCCAATTGCTTCATGATTAACTTTTAAGATTAGGCCTATAACTAAAAAGCTAGACTGAAAGAAAAATAAAAAGCTAGACTAAATTATAGCCAATTTGGGCAAACTTGTTTTTAATTTCAAACTGATGTCGCATGAAATATAAGGTTTCTTTATGTTCTATCAGCCCCAGTTTCACAGGGTTCGGGCTTCAAATGATCTCAAAATATCCAAATCTGTTCTTATTTCCCTCAAGTGTCCCGATCATCTCCCAATTGCTTCATGATTAACTTTTAAGATTAGGCCTATAACTGTGCACACATGTCATGTCACTAGAATTGACAGGAAAAGAACTATAAAAGGGAGAGGACCTAACAAAAGAAAATGTCTAGAAATGATGGAAAACAGAGAATTGCATTAGACAGACGGGGAAAGAGTTTGTACAACAAACAAGCACAATAAACTAGGGTACAACCCTTAGAACAAACCTAGACAACACCAAATGAGATACTATGATCAAAGGAACTGGACAAAATAAAATGATAGAAGGGTTTGATTTACAAGACAATATCCAGATTACAACCCTGAAATAACCTGAACAACAGAAATGACAACAAAATAAGCCACCAGAACTCCACTCCGGTTGACCAAGAAATGGAGAGTCTTTCCAATTACCAAGCTCAACATCTTAGCTATTGACTTATGCATCAACAATATTAGGACCTTCACAAGTCTTCATCCCATTGTTCTCGGCAAATTGCTTTTGGTTTTCCCGTGCCTGCTCGTTCTTAAGATCAACCTCTGACAGCGCTGAAAGCTTAGTAGCACGTGGACCTCTGAGGCTCCCAGAAGAGTTCTCACATTCTTTTTCAAAATAGACCGTACCCACCATATGCGTCTCATTATGCACAGGTGACGGACTTTGGCTAGTGTTCGCTGCATCTGGACTTTGCACGATAATGTCGCCTGCATCAATATGCTTCTGGATCGCGTTCTTCAGATTCCAACACTTCTCTATATCATGCCCCGAGGCGTCTGAGCAATATGCGCACCGTTGAGAAAAGTCAAACTTCTTTGGAAGAGGGTTTGGTATTCTTATCTGGATCGACTTCAACATGTCCAGTTTCCTTAGCCTTTGGAACAGACTGGCATATGACTCTCCCAATGGAGTGTCGGTTTTCTTCCGTTTTCTCTCATTCTTAAAGGCTTGATTGGGCCGGAAACCTGATCTAGGAGGTTTGCGGTAGGTTTGTGGGAATAGATAAGCATTTTGTGGAGCTAGATACTGGGAAAGTGATGTATAATTTTGGGGGTTATGTGAAGAGAAGTAGTATTGGGGAGGATCATCTGGTGCACAATGTTGTTCACGGGTGCAAGGGTGAGGCTGGAAGGGTCGATCAAGGGTCGGATCATCTTCTCTGTTTCTCTTTCTCCCACCCAATCTCACTGGGATGTTCTGATTGTCTTTCAGATGATTCATGATTTTGCCTGCCTTGATTCCTTCTTCTACCATCTCCCCCATTTTTATCATATCACTAAAAGGTTTACCCAAGGCTGAGATCAAATGACTGAAGTAGATGGGCTCCTGGGCTTGTAGGAAAAGCTCAACCATTTCTTTTTCAATAATCGGGGGATTGACACGAGCAGCCTGCTTCTTCCATCTGAACCCAAATTCCCCAAAGTCTTCATCCGGCCTTTTTCCCATTTTAGATAGGGAAGAGCGGTCTGGGGTAGTGCCTGATTTGTATTGAAAGCGTCGCACAAAATCTTGAGCCAGGTTGCCCAATGTATGCCACTTACCAACATCTCGACGAGTATACCATTCCAAAGCTACCCCAGTCAAGCTCTTACTGAAATAGGCTATCATCAAGCCATCATTCTCTCCAACAATTCTCATTTCACTGCAGTAGACCCTTAGGTGGGCTACCAGATCTCCACACCCATCATATAAGTTAAACTTTGGTACTTTGAACCCTACGGGCAAGAGAACGTCAGGAGACGAAAACAATTCTTTGCAAGACCTGCTACCCTGATCTCCCTTTCCTTGCACGTTCCTTAAAGACTGATCTATGTCCTTCAACCTCCCAGAACTTGGAGGAAGAGTGATAGAGATACTAGGGTGATTGGGAGATGCCACAGTTTGGGTAAAAACAACATCTGAAAAACCAAGTGGTGGTGGTGGTGGTACCTTCCCAACCATCCAATCCTGATACATGTTTATTATGTGTTGTCTTAACACCCTCGCCTCATCCGCCAAGCTAGTGTTCTGTTCAACCAACTGCTTTTGGGCATCGGTGCCAACAAGCCCAATTTTGTTGTTATCTGTCATTACCTTTTGGATTTATGTTGTGGAGAGGAGTTACTTCGATAACCACAAACCTACCGCCTGCCTTGAATGAAAGCCAAATGAACAAAATAAAGGCATATCGGTAGGACTTTTAACAGATAGGCAAACACATATTAGGGATGCAATGCACCTAAGCAGTTAACCATTTCTATTATGTTTTTGCTTGGTTGCTTACGTCATCCCGGCTTTCCCTAATTGTGCCCCTCCTTCTAATGTATCCTCATTTATTTATTTTTTCATTTTCCCCTTTTCTTTTCTTCTTTTAGTGGTGGTCGAATCTTATGGAGATTGCCTACGTATCATGTCCCCGCATGAATCAGACCGTGCGTAGTTCTGGCAGGTAAGTGCCAAATAAAAAAAATTGGATTTTTCTTTTCAAATTTTTCATAAAAGAAAAATGTGTTTATTACGACACATTTTATTACAATATTAACATACTCCGAAAGATTCTAACATCAAAATTGCAACACAGCCTAAAAACAGACTAACAGACTCAGACTGACAAATATAGATTTATTTTTATTTTTATTTTTTTTATAAAAAATTCATCACTATTTTCTCAAAATTTCATAAAATATTCGGTCTTGTCAATACGGCCTTTCAGCACTTCGAATAAGATTTAAAGGCTGTGTTTGCTAACCGGTCAAAATTTTGAGAAATGACCAAAGGCGATTGTTCTTGCAAAAATGGCCTTCCGGCGTCCTTTTGGGAACATTCGGCTATTTTAGACAAGAATGTCATCACCTTACTTATGAAAAAACAGGCATTTATTTACCCTATAAATTTTATTTTCTCTTTTAATAATTATTTTTTTTCAAATAATTTTTCAAATAGTTGAACCCGATATGAGTTGCCTACGTATCCCACATCCGGTGAGAATCAAACTTACGTAGTTCTGCCAAAGAAAATAACTAATTTTGAAAACAAGACTCTTTTCTTTTGTTTTTCAAATAAATCAAACTAAAAAAAACCAATTCCTTTTTTTTCATTTTCTCAGAATTTCGGCAGAGTTTCGACGCTATTTGGACATTGGGTTTTTCTAAAAAAATAGGTTATTATCTCTCTACACTGCTATTTTTCTTTTTTTTTTTTTTCAAATTTTCCTAATTTTCAAAATCGGTCAGCATGCAAGTCCGAAGCAAATAAAATGCACAAGCAGTAGGTAGGATGCATCAGGATGGTCTTTTTCATTTCAGTTACCCTTGTCCTAGATAGACCCAACCCCTGTGTTGAGTCTCCAAAGTCAAAATGCACATGATGCAAACAAACGTTCCTACTAGGGATCCGGCATGAGGTTTTGTTATACTAGGTTTAAAACCTGGGTGTTTGTTCTAGACCTGGCTTACCCGAGCGGACAACTCGAGCCGAGGATGGAAGTTGTGTATCGGTAACCAAAAGGCCATCCGGTTTTGCCACTCCTCCGAATCCTCGTTCTATTTTGGGATATGACACTAACAGAAAGAAGTCACGACCAGCGTGCACTCCTCAGGAGAGAGAAGAGAGGGGTTTCGTAGCAGTTTTATATACAGTTCAGATAATATCAAAGCGGTAAAGCAATTAGCACATTTAGCAAGGAAACATGTAGGAAAATCAGGTAAATCCAAACATAATAATTATTCTAAGCTCGAATTCTTAAACCACGAACCGAAGTTCTGGGTTTACCATCCCCAGCAGAGTCGCCAGAGCTGTCACACCTCTTTTTTCCTACCCCGAAAAGGGTATAAGGGAGTTTTTCCAATTAAAGGACATCGAAACAGGATTTATTTATTTAAGGAATTCAGAGTCTCCCCTTGGGAGATTTATGGTGTCCCAAGTCACCGGTTTAAATCCCGAATCGAGGAAAGGGTTGACTCTGTATTATAGTCCGCAAACACAGAAATCTGGGTAAGGAATTCTGTTAACCCGGGAGAAGGTGTTAGGCATTCCCAAGTTCCATGGTCCTAGCACGGCCGCTCAACTGTTATTATTGGCTTAATTATCTGATTTTGAAATATTTTGAACCTATGTACAATTTTAACTTTTAACCACTTTTAATCATTTTTAAAGAAAAATAGCAACGTCATTTAAAATATATTTTTGAACCACGTCACATAAATGCACGCACGGTCCACAACACATTTTATTTAACGTTGAGATTTGAATTTGGGTCACATAAATGTGCACCCGAGTTTTAGGAAGGTAATGTTATTAAAATAACGCGCCTAAAGCAACAACGCGTTGTTAACTTTGCAAGGGCCATGAAATTAGCTAAATGGCACGCTACAAGTTCTAAGTATTTTAAAAGAACTAATTAAATAAGGGTCATGCATCTGTGATTTTATTCAACATGGCACACCTCGGCTATACGAACTAATTTTAGTTAACGGCCTATTAGCACCTTTTTGCAACAATACAACATCTAACAATTTTATGCGTTGAGAACATATGCAATTCTTTCACATATTAAAATGCGTACTGGAGCGCCCGCATATAGATAATAACAGACCCTTTCACATATTAAAAATGGATACCTACATATGGAATGCTTTAGTGGATATGTATTGTAAATGAAAACACTTATAGCAAAATTTGATTGCAAGCTTTAAAATATTCCAACAAAGGCTTGAGGACAATACTGTGATGCTCCCCCTTTTTGACCAAAATTTAGTTAAATGAACAAAGAATCATGTCTCTAAAATCATTTCCCAAATCATTAAGACTAGAGATACAACTTAATTAAATACTATAATTTCGTAAGGAGGCTAACATGATCATTAGAACCTATATGCACCTAGCTTTGTTAAAATTCGAAACCCACCTCCACGGTATACTTTAATAAACCCATACAAAATATAAGCTACTAATCAGAAAGTTCAAGATGGACAATAACCAATAAACCCAAATGCCTGTTTCTACAACATTCATTTGAACCTCAAATGCTATCAATTCAACTGTAATAACCCTTTCTGACATTAGCACTAATTGATAACGCTCAAATCCATGCCTTGCCTCTGCTTATTCTAATGTAATAACTAGTAAGCGAAGTTGTCAAGAGATTTGGCACACATAATCAACTATCTTTTAATAATACTACAACAAAACTAAAAAAAATTCAAACAAAACCGAATCAATGAGTATAAACACCATTCCAGTTACATCTATCAATCCTCTTCTTACTCACAACATGGTTTGAACATGTTAAATATAGAGAATGAGATAATGATTCAAATAAATTAAAAAAAACAATGAACAAAAGAGAGATATTGCAACAGAAATCTTCAGTTTCTCTTCCTCAAAAACACCACATGGGTTGGTCTTTACATTTTGAGATCGAAAGATAAGTACCTGGATACAACAGAAGCAGAAATTGATTTAGAGATTCAGAAGGGGGAGCAACAGCAGTACCAGCATGAGCAGTAATTCAGCAGAAATCAACTCGATCCAATAATGAAACAATGTTTTCAAAATAGGAACTCAGACCAGCCTTTATAATGCTTCGAATTCAACTTATTCTAACCCAGATTCAGCTATCAACACCAAATCAAACTACCCTCAAACTCAAGTAAATCAGAACATACTTCAGCAATTAAAATCTTCGGAAAATATATAAAAAAAACAATTCGATGGAACAGTAATTCTCCCTCCCAGATTACTTCTCCTTAATTCTGTCCTCTTTTCTATATTTCAACTTTCCTTAACTCTCTTAAGCTTTTTCACAACCTTTCAATCACTCCTTTTCTCCTTTCTTCTATCTTTCAGAATGTTTTTCAGAATGTTTTTTCAAAGCTCTCCTCTCCTATCAGAATGTTCTCCAATTTCAGTGTGTGAATCAGTGTATTTTCTCTATTCAAACTCAATTCTCTCAATTGAAACCCACTCTTTCTATGTGTTCTTTAGTGTATTCTTATGCCTCTCTCTAATGTATCTCCCCCCCCCCCCCCCC
>MU670812.1:89983-114361 GCA_026770625.1 Nicotiana glauca
AATAGTTCCTTTCTTATGCATGAACTAAATTGCAGCCTTGTTAAACATGTCACAGAAAATAAAGTCCAGAAAAAGAATCAAGAACACGTGACACTGTTAAGCTAAGAGTCTCCACATATCGTGGTAATGTTACGAATCTTTATGCACATAATAGATGCTACATAAAAAAGTAATAGAGGTGGTCTGGGAAGGTAATAGAGACAACACAAAGCTTGAAATATAGATGTACAAGATTTTTGTTTTTGGTGTAATCAAAATGATGTTCAATGAACCCTCAGGGGTTGGCCTGGGGTTGGACAAACCATTAATCTCATTTTCAGAGTTTACTATGACACAACATGGCAGCTGAAATCCCAGCTCAGCACAGTTTCTCACAAGGATGTGCGTTACTGGAGTCATGGTGATCGAGCCATCAGAAAAGGTCTTTAATGATATGATGAGCTAGGTGACCACTTTGCCTTCTTACACCGGAGGTATGGTTTAGCTATGTACTGTTTCGATTTTAAGGTTGTATGTTGTCTTTGCATCTTTATATGAAAGATTTTGATTATCTTCTATCATCTAAAAATTTCAGTGAGATATTTTTGTGAGATATTTAGCAAAGCATAGGAGAAATATAAAAACCTTGATGTGAAACAAAGAAAGTACCTAGAAACAGAGCGAGCAGGGGAAAAAGACTTTGAGCGCGAGACAGACGCGGAGCGACTACCCCTAGGAGACACACTGCCGAATGACTGTTAGTAAACCTGCTAAATTTTCTGAAGGTGATGGAAAAGACAGTCAGAAACTAAACCTTCTGCTCTGGCTACTATAGCTCCGTCGAGGACTCCTGCTTCTTGAGTAACTTCTGCCTCTTGAATAATATGGACTTGGGCTCCTGGAATATCTACGTCTCTTATCATACTCCTCCACCTAAAGAGTAGATAACTGAGTTAAACTAATGCATAAACACAACATTGGATCCAGGATTTCTGCTACTTATCTGCAAAAGAAACAAACAAAAAAAGAGATAAATAAGGAGACTGACAAAGGAAAAAGGAATTAATTAAACCAGAAAACCTTTGTTATTCCAGAGGAGAAGAAGAACCAATGATGTGATATTACAGATTAAAACAAGTCACTTAAAGCTTTTATTAGCCTACCACATATTTCATATCTTAATAGCTGGTATAGTCCACAATCCCCCTCATACCTGCAAAAATAGCAGTAACCAACATCAACCGCTTCCATTGAAATGCTTACACATCATAGAAATTTTAACTCTGACTAGAAAGAATGGAGGACAAAAAGAGTAGGCATACTTTCTTTAATCGTCACGAGCCTTACATGAAAGCGATGCACGGAGATCTAGTGCAATAAGATAAAATAGACTGCACACCAAGTGACCCATATATATAGTGTCTGATCAGAGAAGTGTTAGCTAACTAATCTTTATAGTGCTTCCTCCCCAACAAAAAACTTTTATCTAAACTGAGCTAAAGAAATTAGAAGCCAAAGAATATCTTCTTAATGCCTTTAGATGTTCTTGAGGAGTTTCAATTGGTAAATGCTTTTCTTCACTAAATTTATCTTTGAGAAAAATGAAATATCAGGTTAGACAGTGTAAAGGTCTTGTAAGTGATCTTATATGCATGCGACGATTTTTCTAATCCTTTCGGTTCAAGTAATAGGCATTAATGTAGGCTTTATTCCGAATTTATCTGACCCTTGCTGTCTTTTGAAATTTAAGAAAATAAAGGAACTACTGGAACAGTAAACAAGAATATTTTTTGTATTTTGTGGAATTAGCTTGACTAAATTCTAGGAAAGCAAATAATGTGTTTGGATTTTTTCTAAGATCTTATTATGAAACATAGTTGTGTTAAAAAAATTATTTATGCCCTAAAACATCATAAACACTTTCAAACAATCAAAAATTAATACATTGAAGCTGAATAAACACTGAAAATATCCAGACTAAACATCTTGATTTGATTATAAATATTTCTTTATACTGATCAATTGAAAAAAAAGGAATAAGAAGCTGTAATGGAAGTATTGAGATGTGAAGGCCCTTGATTTTTGTTGAAAATCAACCATTATCCTGTTTGGTTTCAAAACTAAACATGCCTAGTTTCAAAGCCAGATAAATAATAAGCATTCATTTAGATTCTGATCTAACACCTGTTTCCCTAAACACTGAATAAGAGAAATTGTTTAATATATTTGTTTAACGATATTTCCAGAAGTTTCTGTCGTTCTGAGCCGAGGGTCTATCGGAAACAGCCTCTCTGCCCTATCGGGGAAGGGATAAGGTCTGCGTACACATTACCCTCCCCAGACCCCACTTTGTGGGATTTTACTGGGTAGTTGTTGTTGTTGTTGTTACTTGAAAAGTAGACCTGTGAGGTGTAGGAGTGGAAAGTAAAGGAGATGGAAAAGGTTTGAGAAGAGTTTCCATTTAGAGAAACTGTAAGATGGATAATGGCTAATTATGGTGGGAGGTAATATAGTTTAAGGAGGAAGAGCTTAGTGAAATTGAAACCGGGAAGAGGAATCACTGAGCAATAGGATATATTGATACTTTTGGATACCTACTTTGGCTTATATAACAAAAAATAAAAAAAAAAATAGAATATGAAGAAAAGGAGCTAATCAAATTGTCATTCAACTGTATACTGAAATGCAATTCCAAAATTTCTTAAAATCGACATTCTTCCCAAATACCTTTAGCAAACAATCTATGTACAGTCAGCAGACTACTGCACCTTAGATCTACCTAAAGAATCGCCAAATAATGCAATCACAGTTGCCATTAATTCTAAGTGTCACCTGATGGAAAAAGACTAAATGGCAATGGCTGTAAATCGTATAAATCAAAATCTATTGCCAATTACAACTGCAATAGTTCAAGAAAATTCGTACTGGTCATAATAAAGCCACTGAAATGGACGAAGCTTCTATCATATTCACGGATTCTATAGAGAATCAAAACCCTAAACTAGAAATAAATGAAATTAGAGGGGAAGGAACTTACTGTTTCTAGCCTTAATCAAGCAAACCCCATTCGAACTTCCCGACTCAAACCACTAATCAGCAAATATACCAGGCTTGAAGAATGCAATTTCAAATCTCTTCTCAAAACCTTCAAAAACAATGGCAGAGAAAAAGCAACAAAATATACTAAACATGAAAGTTTTTAGAGCAATTAGTAGAAAAACAGAAAGTAGTATGGAAGGAATAAAATAAGTGACTGCTTCACCACGAAAGAAATTAAAAGCAGATTTTTTCGATTTTTCTGCCCGCGTCCATTGAGCGTTTAGGATAGCTAGGGTTCATGGTAATTGGGGAAAGTGAAATACAAAAGAGGGAAATTTTGGGGGAAAGGGGAATAAAAACGAGGGAAGCATTGCTGCGTCTGGTTTGCCAGTCAGATTCAAAAAAAATTGAGTCTAATTTCCTAGTTACCCCGTAATGTACAGATTAAACCATGGGAAGATGGTGTCCAATATGGTCTTTTAACGTCCTTTTGTTTCTCTGTTTTTCTCTTTTATTTCTTTTTTACTATTCAAATTAAGAAAATATAAAGTAGAACTAACTTACTAATAAAACTTACTTAAACATAATTATTTTAAATTATACAAAATAAAAAGCAACGGAAATAAAACATCCAAACAAATAATAAATTAAAATATAGTGTTAGTGACAAAAAATTGTATGGTCACAAATAAGTACAATATTTTGTAGCTAAAATTTGCATTATTTAGCTACACATTTTTAATTGTTGCTATTTAATAATGTTTTTTTTTGTGACGAAAATTTTTCGTATCTAAATTTAAGTATTTATTATGACAAAAATTATTTTGTCACATATAGTATCCAACATCAATGACAAAATTATTTCGTCACCAATAATGTTATATGTGTCACTAAATATTCCCTAGTAGATGGCGCCAACTCATTTTTTGGTGGGAAACTTTAGTGGACAAAACTTTGCTACAAAAGTTTGTGTTTCGTCACTAAAAGTATAAGGCTCATGTATTCAGACACGAAATATAATTTTTGTCACAAAAAGTGAACAATTAGTGATAATTTTTGTGTTGTAGCTATTAATTTCGTAGCTAAATATCACATTTGTTATAGTGGGTGGATGCATGTACAAGTTTCACCCTCAGAGGAATATATGCACGGCTATGCGTGGAGGTGCTACTAAATCAACCAGTACAATAATCCATTTTAATAGGATCACACATGCAACAACTTATCTATGAAGGGGAAAATTTCCTTTGTAAGTTTCGTGAAAGACTTGGCCATACAAGACAAACATGCCCCCAAAGAACCCAAAAATCGCTTGCCCAAGATGAACAAGGAATTGGGGGAACTGATTTACCATCCACTACGCAAAATCAATGGCACACGATATCCTTTGAAAGAAGAAAAGGAAAAGGAGCACCAGCAAGATCCTATCCTTTCCTAGAGGTATTAAACACACCAGAATCAGGTATCAATGTCAAACTTTTCGATGCTTCAACAGGTAAGTATCTCACACTTAAAAGTTTGTTTATAAATCTAAATGTGTGGCTAATTCTACATCTTACCCCAACCTATCCCACATAATTGACCTCCAAGTAGTAGATACCCCCAGTTCTTCCCCCACTAAGGCTTTAAGTAATACTAGCGATAATCTCACCTCTACTAACCCAATTCCTACCATGAACAAATTCGCCCTTCTCCCACCTCAGGATGAATATATTTCGACGAAACTTGACTACTCTGATGGTATGAAACTCGATACCATTAGGAACACTGATACCCCCACTACACTCCCCTCGTTAACTTCGAGGAACCCTAAAGAGATAGCTTCTAACAAATGGACACGTGGCATTACTACTGCCAACCCTACACCAAACCCTAAACATTCTACTAAACCTCTCTTATCTAATACTCTAGAGGTTAATCATTCCTTTCCACCCAAGCGTGAAACCAGTGGGCAGGGTTCGCATAAGGAATCCATACACTTGGCACAACCTCTTCGCCAAGTGGCCATGCATGGCATTCCACCAATCCCCTCTAACCTCCCTTTACAAGCATCCACGCCAGCCATGCAAATCAAATCTCAAACTAAAGATTTGCAATCACCAGATTGCATGCACAACCCCAACTCTTCAAATTCCCAATTCTTCAAATTCTCCTAATGCCTATCCCTCACTTCCTACAACAATATCGGAGAACTCAACTCTCCCTACTCCCACAAACAGCTTCCCAACGCTTACTGAGGAGAATGGCATTTCCCCCACCCCTCATCGATCCTCCTGTGTTCATAACTCCACCCCTCCCTCAGGAACACCAACCATCCTCATGGATAGAACAAGGTCTTCAAGGCCAAGCGATGTTTCTATCCTTGAATATCAACAACCAGGATACCCTAGTTGTTCTACAAAACCCCCAAGTCCTTGCCAACTCATCACGGAGGGCATGAATCTAGCCATGTCCAACTATGTGAATCATCTTTGGTTGGCCAACGTACTAGATCCCGTTGCCCCTGCACTGGCACCAACCCTAATGCACAACATGCAAGCCCAATGGCAGCTCCCTCCAACTTCAATCTACATCACAACATGGATCTTCTTTCTCAACTCCCATTCTACACGCCACAGGAGGCAGTACAAGAAAAGTGATCTTTTGTGGTGACCTTTCGTAGCGATCTTTATAGTCGCCACAAAAGTCATGTTTTCTGTGGTGACTCACGTAAGTTGCTACTAAAAGTAATAGCTGTAATGGCGATCGTTGAAGTCAGTCTTTGAAAGAAAACATTCAGTGGCGACAATACTTAAGTTGCCACAATGCTCCAATTTCGCAAAGGCAAAAATCAAGTTTAGAAAGGTATTGTAGCGACATTCTAGAAATCGCCACAGAAAGAGCTCCGTGGCGACACAGTCGCCTCTATATCTTTTGTACAAAATTAAAACTTAAAAGTAAAAACTTAGTAACTTCTGAAATAATGAAGCAACTCCTACTAATTCCAATTAGCTCAAATCTCTTCAAACCCATCTCTCTACTCTTCATTTGGCTTCAACTTCAGCACCAGATTTACAAACACTATATGAGATTCACTGATTCACACTAGAGAGAAGAGAACCTAGCACATGGAACCCTAAATCGTCTCCGACTTACCCTAAACCCTGTCCAACTCCTCTTGCCCTGCGATGGAGCCCTAGAAAGGTAGCTACACCATATAGTTGGTCAAAATATTTGCATCTTTCGAGATAAACAAGCCCCATCGGAGCTCATTAACGTTGTAAACGACATCAAGATGGGGTATTTTACCCTTTCTCTTCTCTCACCTGTCGATTTGCTTATCTCACTAACATAGATCGGGTATGTTTCCTCTCAAGATCTAACTTTTGACAGCTAATGTGGTGCGCATTGAAACCTAGCACTGGTTGATGGTGTCTACCTGAAGAGTTTTGGTTGAGGCTTCAAGAGTTTTGTGTTTTTCTAAAATGCCAAAATTGTTAAAGGTCCATCTCTTCCTAGTTCCATTGTTTTATTACTCAAACTTAAACTTTGGTACGAATATGTGTGTTTTTTTTTTCTTTTTTTCTTTTTCATTTCTTTTTATGTTCTAATTAGTTTACAAATTCTATTGCTCGTGAAACAAAGTCAGTAACTATTTTTTTGTGCATAAGGTTTATGCTTCTTCCTTTCTTTCTATGTTTTAATTAGTTAGCAAATTTTATTATGGTATCTTAGGTATCATCGCGAAGCTAAAAATGTATTCTAATCTGCTATCGAGTTCAAATCTTTGTTTCCAAGGGTGAGATTTGATTGGGGCAAACAATGCATTGTTGGTAGAAAGCATATCACCTAAGAAGTTGAGTCAAGAATTTATTTTATTTTAGGTTTCAGATCTTCATAGGATGATGACAAGAGGGCAACAAGATCAACTTTTCTTCATTGTTGATCTTTACTAACTGTAATCTGCATCCTCAAATAGTAGATACAAGGATTATAAATCTTTAGCCACTGAACTAGTTTTCTGCAAGTAATACAAGAGTCATTGCTTCATGTTCTGATTTAGCATTGAAGTACAACCAGATCAATCGTTCTTGGAACTTGAATTGCTTCCACATAGGACAGTAATACCAAACAACTAAATTGTATTAGGTGAAATAGTGCTTTGGCTTCTAATTATGTGTTCCTCAATATGATTTTGGGGCAAAATAGTTTTTTTTTTCGAAACATAAATTGTACTGTTATCTGTTACCTTTGTTATGCCACAAGCTATAGCAAATATTAACTATGCAAAGCAATAAGTCTTTCCAGTTAATGGCATAGCCTCTTTATTTTAACAAATGCTTAGGAATTTTGTTTTCATGTGAAGGTTAGATAGGTGTGCTCAAACTCTAGAGATATGCAAATGTTGAACCCCAGCACCATCCACATTAACATGTAAATTTTGCTCTGGTAAGAGATGTTGTTGATCCAAGAAATCGCCAATCACAAACAGATTAACCAACAGATTCTACTTGACAAGTTTCAAATTGAAGATTAGATAAATACGAAATTCTCATAGGTGATTACCTCAACTTGATTGAGCAAAATGAATATTAGTAACTTTAAACCCATAGGTTGCTGGCTAACATTTTTTCTTTTAGTGTTCTTATCAAATAGTAGAAGTATTTTTCAATTGTTTTTGGATGATCAATCTTCATTTAGAGTTAGAGACGCTTTATAGTAGTTCTTGTACATGGTTGGATACTGCTTGAATTCATAGGGAAAGGCCATGCGACTTCACCATGCCCGGATGGAAGGATGAGAAGCAAAAGGTTAGATAGTGAGGCTACCTAGAAGTTTGTGGTACCATTTAAAATAATTTATTGTATACATTTCGAGAGCATATATGGTAAGAAAGAAAGCAGTCCTTAAAAGTTACCTTACAAACTCTTCTGACGATTTCTTAGAGGAAAAGAATTTTTGTCAGTATGCATTATGTTGTTTAGCCTATTCCTAACCTTTTTATAAGTGAATAACTACTCCAAGTGTAAATTGGAAAAAGCAATTATTACTGAGTAGATCACTACAGGACAACAAAATAAATCTTTATTCTCTCAGGGTGCTTTATTTGGAATCTTTTTCAGCGTCTTTTTTGTGTATCTGTTATACTTTAGTTTTACTTGATCATTTTTGTAGCCTAAGACAAAGTTGGTATTCATTTTGAATTAGATGATATCTTCTTCTAAAAACAAAATCATTCAGGACGTATTCAATTCATGGATTTGCTTATGGTGCGCTTGAAGACTTTGACCTTGCTGTTAAAAAGGTAATGCAGGTTAATCGTTGCTTCTAGAGTTTGCTCATCATTGTGTTAAGTCCTGCTTCAGTTGAAAGTAAGATGTGATGATACACGACCAAGTCCTTGAACTAACTGTGTATTATTTCCTTAAAGATGTCATTTGTATTGAAAATACTACCTCTAAAGTAAATTGTAGTTGCCTCGTCACTCGAAAATGGAAGTGTGTTGAGAAATTGATCACACTTTAAGATGTTAATGTACAAAGGGAAAAGTCTAATAGCTGGTGCCAAGTGTCTAAGCAAAGTACTGATCTTAATATATGCAGTTGCCTCTCCACTTATGGACTTCTCTGTGCATGCTGATGTAAGCCTAAATATATACAAAAATGTACAGTTACAAAGCCAAATAGAGGTTGCCATCTACTATCCTATTAATTAAAAACACAACTAGTTAACAGAAGTAAGTTACTCTATTTCAAGAAACAAAATAACAATATATTTAAATTCTTAGTATTAATAAAAATTCTAATAACAAATCTAGTCCTCTATTGACGGTATCAGTTATCAATTGTTGTCCTACATTGTTTGACTAAGATGTGTAAGCCAGATATAAAGCTCGAGAAGTAGGCTTTGGAACTACCAACTATACTTATGGTCATGTGGTAGATCATTAGTGGTTGTTGACTAATCTTTCTTTCTATTGTTAACTTGAGATTAATGAATTATCAAATAGTATATGTTTAAAGAAACTAGGATTGATGATAATTTCAAATAAATCTACTACTTTGAGACTTGCATTTTCTATATATTAGAAGAGCAACATTTTCGACATGTATGCTTCAATTCTTTTCAACAAAGTCTGAGGGCATTTAGGCCATTTCACATGACCTCTATACATGCCCTTTTATGGCTGCTCAGATACTACATGTAGGTTTTAAGCTATTCCCACATGTAAGCTTTACTCATACCATATACAATGGAGTAAGCAAAGAACCTGCCCGCATAATTCTACGCCTTTCTTCTCTCATCCATCAGTGTTCTCCTTTCCCTCCGTTAGACCTTCATCTCGATTGCACTCTAATTCCGACCTGCTTCTTCTCTCTGGTAAGTGCTGAATTTACAAAATTAACTTTCTAAAGCATCCTTTTTTTCTTACCTTATCAAAAATAAAACTATGATGCTTTTGATTATTCAAGGTGTGGGCTTGAATCCCAAGTCAAAGCTGCATCATCTACTTGATTTTTGTAGCTAATATTGTAGCTTATTTGTTCAATTACTCTATCACAAAATTTGGGATTTTCACCCAAATCAGTGTATGTTTGGAGTTGTTCCCCATTCCAGTTAGAGTTGAATTCAATTCCGACACAGATCCTTTTAGTCCCTTTGAGCATATTTGCTGATGTTATTGATTTAGGAGCTATGGGTGTAGTGGTGGTTGAGGATGTGATGATTTACCTTATAAACGTGCCAGTTCTTGAAATGTTTTTTCTTACTCTTCCCTATTCTGCTTTGTTCATGTATTGCTTTAGGTTTAATAAGTGTAATAAATCACCAATTATTAGCTAGATCTTAGTTTCTTTTTCTTTGGCAGCTTTGCTTTCAGTTAGTCTGCTATGTATTCGTGAAATTGCCTTCTGAAAACTTTAGCTCTCAAACAAAGAGGGTGAGATGAGAATCAAGGTATTGAAGGATGAAAAGATTGTGTGGCTTCCATGGTGATGAGACCAATTTGGTTCATAATCATCTACAAAAACTTTTTTACTAGAAATGTTTTTTTACATAATGATATAATTTTGAAGTGTTTTAGTAATTGGGAACTGGTGAGGGGGGATGACAGTAATGAAGAAATAAAAGTAAGCAATTAGTTTCCTAATTGTTGTTAGTAGATGTATGAAGTGATAAATACCAAATTAGGTTCTCAGATGTTTGGATGCAAAAGAGGAAATCCTTGAAATGTTGGACAGAAAAGTGATTTGAGCTTCTGATTTCCTAAAAGAGTGATTTTCATTGTTCACAATAGCAGCACCTGCTACATCATTGATATACTTAATTAAGAGAATTTTCAATTAAGTATGATATCAACCCCAAAAGCAATAGTCTGACTGAGAAGATCCAAATTAACCACAATATATCAATGATCATTGACAAAAAGAAGCATTAAAGTGTTTGAGTACATGGATACCGAGTAGTGTTAGGAACATCTTCGTCGTCCTCGGGTCTTTGCAAATTCGTTTCTCCGTGATCAGACAATTAATCTGTTTCAATAAATTAATTTGTCCTTTTTCACTTTAGCTTTGTAATTTGTTTTTGGCATTTGATATATGTATCCTGTGTTCTTCCTTTGCCTAACCAAAAAAGCAAACAATTTTCTCCTATCTAATAAGGGAGAGTTAGCACACACCTGGACAACATGCCTGCTTCACATTTCAAGGGTAAAATTGTCTTCCCATCTAAATTTTATTAGTTTCGCTTGGATTATATTGACCACTTCGGAAAACTTGGCAATCACCGCTATTTTGCTTCTGTCTTCTTCCTCTTCTTGTTCTTATCGGTACCAGACAGACAACTCTTTGAGAAACTTAGCAGATGAAGGTTCTCTGTATCAAAAACCAATCTAGCAATAGTTTAAAAGCTCCAACGTCTGGAAATTGAAGTTTCCCAATTCCACCTTTTCGCTCCTCGCAGTTCTTGATCTTATCGCCAATTTTTCTCTTTGGGTCATTGTTTTTTGTGAGTTTTCTTCTTCTTCTTATCTTCTGTTTCTCAATTTAATCTTTCATGGCATGCTAAGGCTTTGCTGCACAAAAAGTTTAATGTGTCTATCACCTTTGTTCTTTAGGTGTTCGAGGCAATTCCTGAATGAATTAGGCCTTTTTCAAGATTTCTATTATTGTTTTAGGTTTAACTACACCTAACAAGAGCTCCCTTTTCTTGTTCCTTTCGTCCACCCCACATCGCTAGGCTAAAGAAATTATATTATTTTTGGATGACAAACAACTAAATGAATGTTGATGTGTTAAAGAAGAAGAAAGAAAGAAAAGAATAAATTGGGAACAATTTCTGATGCTAGGTGTGCTAATTGTTGTGAGAATTTTTGTCATCTTCTGTTTCTCTGTTCTATCTTTTATGGCATACTAAGGCTTTGTGCACAGGAAGTTTAATATGTCGGTCGCTTCTATTCTTTATGTGCTTCAGAAAATTCTTGATTGAATCAGTCTTATCATTGGCAGTAATTTTGATTTTGGATAAGCGGTAGGCGGTCACACTTTTATAGGCTTGAATATTTCATGAAAACTTTGGGCTGAAAATATTTTACAGATAAAAAGAAGTTGAACTTGTATAACTGATAGATTCCAAAGAACCAAACAAGTGCTCTTACGCGGAAAAAAGAAAAGCTGCAATGCAACTCAAACAGCGTGATACGCAAAGCCAAATATCTGCTCATAGAAGGGAAGCGATGTTGCTAGCGCGACGTATGAGAAGACAAGATTTTACTAAGCACAGCCTTCTTCAAAGCTCGAATTTTAGCAATCAACATCATCTTGGAATAAAGCAGGATTTCTGAAACAAACTGCTCTTACCATACGAGAACCTCCTTCACTTGCGGAAAAAGGTTAGTACATGCCTATAAGTTAAAATACTCAAATAGTACAATGGTTCTTATGTATTTTGCTTGGAAACTTAGTATGACACCTTGTTTAGCTTATAGGCCTTGTTTATCTTATATGTGCCTATAAGCTAAAATACTCAAATAGTACGTGCTCTATTGCACTCTATTTTGCACCTGCTGAAGTTTCACTGTACGCTTTTAAACGCCTTCGCTGTTGTGTTACCAGCTACCAACCCTCAAGCATGTGTGACTACATTGCGTGATAATTTAGGAAAAGGAAAGGGTATATTGGATCCCCCTATCATTTGTGAAAATGTAACTATATCCTTCTCTTCGTTAAAAAGGTTATATTGTTGTACTCATGTTTATACACTATATATTATTAGAACAAGGATGTTTTTCAATTTTGCTAGGAGATTGAGTATGATATGTGGCTTCACTGTACGCTTTCAAACGTCTTGGCTATTCTATTTACTAGCTGCCAGTCTTCAAACTTGCACGACTACAGTGATGGATAATCTAAAAAAAGGAAAGAATATATTGGATCCCCCTATCATTCGTGAAACAGGTAAACTTGCCTTTAGATTATACTTTTTTTGAGAATAACATATTGTTTGTACATTACTGTAATTTGTGACTATTTGTATATAAGGGTCTACATCGGGTATATCTAACTTGTCTCATGTTTCCGCTGTTCCAATCAAAGGTTTGCATAAACTTTATATTATAATAATATCCACCATACTTATGCCTTCGTATTTCCATTATTTTAATGATAGTTCTAATATATTCAATTCATAGCCGGGCCAGAAAGGTGTGTCTTGCTGCTAAAGAGCAACAAAGTGACTATGTTGCTCTAAAAAATGTTTCGCATTGCCAATACTATCGTGCAAAGAGGTTCAAATTGGTGTTGGGTGCCATCACGATCTATTTTTGAAAATGGGTTGTGATCACATGGTATCAGAGCTCTAGGTTCAGGTAGGTCTTACGAGTCATGAGCAAACCTAATAGAGTCTTGCGGATCGGTACAAAGACATCTGTATTTATCTTCGAGAGGCTATAGGGTGTTAGGAAAAACTACTCTTTATTCATTTCATATCATGCAGTGGTTGGTATACTAAATTTCCCCCTTATATTCTCTCACAGATGGTGAGGGCACATACGACTGATGTACCAAACCCGGGAGGAGCTGCTGCCCCTGTTGCGAAAGGCCGAGGCCGGGGGAGGGCACCGTCTTAAGGTAGGGGACAAGGGCATCCTAGAGTCATCCTAGTAGTACCACCAGCAGATCTTGTAGGAGATCCTATCATCGAGGAGCAGGGTGAGGTGCCCGCAGCTAAGCCCACCCCGACAGACTTTATGACAACACCGGGATTCCAGGAGGTCATAGGTCGTATGCTACGATTCATGGATACCATGACTCAGGCTGGTTTATTTCCAGCAGATCCAGCTACATCACAGGAGGGAGGGGGAGCACAGACCCCTACTGCTCAAGCTCACGGTCATGCAGCTGCAGTGTATCAGACTCCAGGTGCACTACCCGCAGATGGGGCTCAGCCAGTTGCTGCAGCGATACCTGAGCCCAGACCAGCTGCGAATGGTGACATGCAGAAGCTGTTGGATAGATGGACTAGACTTCACCCTCCTGTCTTCGGGGGTGAGCGCCATGAGGATGCTCAGGACTTCATTGATAGGTGCAGGGACAGACTGCACAACATGAGGATATTGGAGTCACATGGGGTTGACTTTACTACTTTTCAGCTAGAGGGCAGGGCCCGCAGATAGTGGCAGTCTTATCTTCTGGGCAGACCAGCAGGTTCTCCTATCACTTGGAGCTAGTTCACGTAGTTGTTTCTGGACAGGTATATTCCACCCTCTGAGAGGGAAGAGTTGCGGTATCAGTTTGAGTAGCTTGAGTAGGGTAAGATGTTTGTGACCGATTACGAGGCAAGATTTTTTGAGCTATCCTACTATGCATTGATGATACTTCCTACTGATGCGAGGGTGCGGAGGCTTGTTGCAGGATCGCATTCCGGCATCAGGGCCAACATGGCCCGAGAGGTGGAGATGGGAACTCCTTATCAGTTAGTAGTGGAGATTGCTCGGAGGATCAAGTGCTACTGTCTGAGAGGTAGGGAGCATATGTAGCAGGATAAGAGGGCTAGGTTCTTCGAAGAGTTCAAAGGTGCCCCGGCTAGGGGCATAGGTCATTTTGGGAGGGGACATACCGGCAGACCCCCATATTCAACACCACAATAGATAACATTATCATAAATGCGAAAGAAAATGATGTAACAGGGAACCATCCCAGCTCAGCCCGAAATCGGGGTGTCACAAGTCAAGAGCATCTAAAGAAGCCTGAACACAACTACACGGCTAATAATATACAATAATAAATTCTGGAATTTTAAAGACAACGCCCGGTGCCGCGAATGCTGGCGGTCACCTTGCTCAGCCGCAATAGTAGTACCTTCAATCAGCTAATAACCCGCTACCGGCTGAACAATACCTGCAACTGCACGCGAGGTACAGTGAGTAAAGTGAGTACTCCAACTCAGTGAGTAATAAAAGTAAATAATAACTGAGCGGTAAGAAATTACATATAACAGATCATCATGCTGTATAGAAGTAGTGAAAAGCCCTTAAATTGAGAAAATCAGTGAAAACTATGAAACCTTTCAGAGTATCTTGGCGCAGTTTTAAACCTCTTTTGAAGATGATCCTTTCAACAGTTGCAAAAATAATTTTCAACAATTAGTGACACTATGCACGGAGACCCTCCCCTCGGGCAATATTCTTATTCCTAGTCAGCCACTGTTACCTGACCAAACACATCATACAGTGTCATTGTTACCACTGTCTAAGATTTATCCTCTTTAAGAGCGATCAGACAATACCAGAACAGCAAACAGATATCTCAAGAAATAACACAAACAACGAATAGTGAACAAATGCATGAATGCAATGCAATGCAAATAACAGTACATTCCAGTACCTGCTGCAGCGTGCAGCCCGCTCCATTTATTTATCATCGACGGCGCTCACTGGGGGTGTGTACAGACTCCGGAGGGGCTCCTACAGCCCAAGCGCAATATCAGCCATATCGTGACATCAAATAGACTCTCGGCCTCAATATCAATATATCATCGCTGCGGCGTGCAGCCCGATCCACATCATAGGGAGATATATCCTCACTATTGGGTACTCAACCCATCTCAGTCAAATAAATGCGCAGCCACTCGGGCATTATGTACTGTAGGGATCTCAGCCCTCATATTCATTTTATTTATGATTTCATGTTCAAAATACAGTTCTTATCATATTTTTAACAGTTGAAAACATGACTGAGAGTATGATTTATGCAAACAAGTGAGGAAAACAAATGAAGATCCCCTAAGAATTTTACAGGTCAGCACAAGGCCCCAAATGTGGCAATAAGCCTAATTCACAGTAATAAATTATGCGTCTCAATCGCCAATATAGCAGAAATATCACTTGGGATGGACTAAGTCACAAACCCCCAATAGTAAACGACCCCGCATTCATCATAGAATGTGTGTCACGCCTCAATACAGTGTTACGATGTGAAATCCGGGGTTTCAAACCCTCAGGATATTATTTACAAACATTACTCACCTCGAACCGGCAAAATCGCTAGCTCGCGACGCCTTTGCCCCTCAAATCGGCCTCCACGCGCGTCGAACCTAACCAAAATCAGAGCGAATACATCACAATATGCTAAGCGAACAATACCCAATCGAAAACAATCGAGAAATAGCAAAAATCTCAAAACTGGCAAAACCTGAGCCTCGGGCCCGCTTTTCGAAAAATTACAAAACTTACATTACCGGATTCCTCGTCTTGCCACGAGTCCGTACATATCAAGAACTCCCAAATCCGAGCTCAAATGACCTATCAAATCCCAATTTGAAACATCAAAACTCAAGCCCGAGCTTTACCCCTTTTTAATGAATTTCAATCAATTTCCATGTTAAATCTAACATAATCTCGTGTATTTAGGCCAAGGAACTTACCTCTAATCATTCTCCCTTGAATACCTCTTCAAAAATCGCCTCAAAGCTCTTAAAGCTCGCTCAAAAATGGTGAAAAATAATGCCTAGCTCGCGGAGGAAATAAAACCTTTAAACCTTTCTGCCAACAGTCCTTTTCGCTTCTGCGGTCCCGCTATCGCTTATGCGGAACCACTCCACCAGGCCAAGAATTGCTTATGCGATCCTCCACTCACTCCTGTGGAACTGCTTCTGCGGTCCATTTCCGCAGAAGCGGAAATACCAGCTGATAGAAAAGTTGAACCTGCAACACACCTCGAAACTCTTGTTTAACCACCCGAATCCACCCCGAGGCCCCCGGGACCTCAACCAAAGGCACCAACATATCCAAAAACATCATATGAATTTGTTCCAATCATTAAAACACATCAAATAACACTAAAACCATTAAATCACATCGGATTCAAGCCTAAGTTTCTTAAAAACTTCTGAAATACACTGTCGATCAAAAACCCGATCAAACCACGTCCGAATGACGTGAAATTTTGCACACACATCAAAAATCACATATCGAAGCTACAGAAACTCTCGAAATTCCATTCCGACCCTCGGATCAAAATCTCACCTATCAACCGGATATCGCCAAAATGCTAACTTCACCAATTCAAGCCTTATTCTACCCCGAGCCTCCAAAATTACTTCCGATTGCGCTCCTAAGCCTCAAATCATCCCCCGAAGCTAACCGAATCGTCAGAAATTACATCCGAGCCCTCTAACTCACAAGTCAATTTCCGGTTGACTTTTCCAAACCAACCTTTCCTTAAAGAGACTAATTGCCCCATTTCCTACCAAATCCAATCCGAGTCAACTCAAACTCACCCAACACATATAATAAATCATGAAGAAGCAATAAATGGGGAAAATGGGATGGAAACACATGAGACGACGGGTCGAGTCGTCACATGATTGATGCCACGAGATGGCTTGTTATTGCGCTTGGGCTGTAGGAGCCCCTCTGGAGTCTGTACACACCCCCAGTGAGCGTCGTCGACGATAAATGAATATGGGTGGCTCGGGCTGCACGCCGCAGTGGGTACTGGAATGTACCATCATATGCATTGCATTACACTCATGCATTTGTTCCTATTTGTACTGGTTGTCATGATATACAACACACTCATTTCATTGGCATCCATGCTACTTTTTGCACTGTTTAACGGGTACCCCGGTGTTATTTGTTGATGGAGTGATGTGCCCTAGGGGCTAACTTACGTGCTGACTGCACTATTTATGTCGCGTGCATTTGCTTAAACTATTGAAAAGGAATATTTTCAAAAGTGTTTTAACTGAGCCCAGATGTTTTTCAAGGATTTCACGGTTTTATTGTTTTTCTCAAAAGGGTTGTACTGTTCTATATAGCATGATGGAGTGCCTTATGTGATTTCTTGCTTTCAGCTATTATTTACTTTTATTACTCACTGAGTTGG
The DNA here is from genome assembly GCA_026770625.1 of Nicotiana glauca. Lineage (NCBI taxonomy): Eukaryota > Viridiplantae > Streptophyta > Magnoliopsida > Solanales > Solanaceae > Nicotiana > Nicotiana glauca. The sequence continues at coordinate 107,365 of MU670812.1, forward strand.
AGTACTCACTTTACTCCCTGCACCTCGCGTGCAGTTGCAGGTATTGTTCACCCGGTAGCAGGTTATTAGCTGATTGAAGGTATACTATTGTAGCTGAGCAAGGTGATCGCCGGCGTTCGCGGCACCGGACCTTGTCCTTTGATTCCAAAATTTTACTTTGTATATTATTATTGGACCGGTAGTCGTGTTCAATATTCTTTAGATGCTCGTGACTTGTGACACCCTGATTTGGGCTGCGTTTGGGTTTTTTGCTTCCGCTAATTATTGATAATAAATCATATTTAGACTGCTCATTTATGTTTAATTATTGTTGAAAAGGTTGTTTAAGAATGGTTGGTTGGCCTTGTCTTCACGAGAGGCGCCATCACAACCGGAGCGGGGTTTGGGTCGTGACATCAAATAATTTTTAACATTCTATTTTCTTAACTGGGCTATATTTTCAAAAAATTATGTTATGCTTTCAAATTTAAACGAACTGAACTTAATTCAAATATAATCATAGAAAAATATTTTCTTAATTGTTCAAAAATATTATATCTAAATATTTTAGTAATATTTACGTATAAAATATTCGTTTGCACGATTTATCAATACTAATATGAATTTAAATATCTTTTGTTAATTATTTAATTTTTCTCTTACCTTATAAATAATTTGTATACTTTATGTAAGATCTTATTTTGCTTCTTGATATATTTTTATTTTTTTCTATTATAGTTTTTAATTTGCTTCTCTTACCTTATCTCAATTTACGTCTTTATATATTTCTATTTTTTTCTATTATAGTTTTTAATTAATTTTTCACCTCCATATTTCTAGCTAATATAGAAAAAAAAATCCATGGGTAGATCAATATATAAATATGAATATAGAATTATAGATATAGATATAGATATAGATACAAATATACATATAAATTTAATTATAGAGATATAGATTAAATTTGTCTAAGATCTATTTAGATTATGTATAAGATTCATTAAACTACTTCCATTAATTATGTTTCTATATATAATTTTTAGTTATTAATGTTGTCCTAAAATTGCCAAATGGCTTTATTTTAACTTGCCACTTGGCTTAACCACAATGCATACTACTCTCCTTTTAATATAATATAGATTTCTAGCTAATATAGAAAAAAATCCACGGGTAGATCAATATATAAATATAAATATAGAATTATAGATATAGATATAGATATAGATACAAATATACATATAAATTTAATTATAGATATATAGATTAGATTTGTCTAAGATCTATTTAGATTATGTATAAGATTCATTAAACTACTTCCATTAATTATGCTTCTATATATAATTTCAAGTTATTAATGTTGTCCTAAAATTGCCAAATAGTTTCATTTTAGCTTGCCACTTGGCTTAACCACAATGCATACTACTCTCTGTTTAATATAATATATATTACATTCAACTATTAAATAAGTGGGTCCCACTATACTCAACACTCCCCCTCAAGCTGAGGGATGAAATACACCTTTCATTCCCAGCTTGTCTAGTAGATACTCGTGTTGTGGCTTGCATAGACTCTTAGTTAATAGATCTGCCAGCTGCTCCGTTGTTCTGACATATTGAGTTTTAATCAGGCCTTGAACCGGTTTCTCTCTCACAAAATGACAGTCAATGTCAATGTGTTTGGTTTGTTCATGAAAGATAGGGCGACCTGCAATTTGTATTGTGGCCTTATGTCACAATGCAACTGTATAGCCTAAACTATTTCAACTCCCAGCTCCTTAGAAAGTCCTGTTATCCACACCACCTCTGCTACAGTAGATACCATACTTCGAAATTCAGCTTTAGCAGAGCTCCTGGGTACAGTTCCCTATTTTTTTGATTTTCATGATATCAATGATTCACCAAATTTTACTACATAGCCTGTCACTGATCTCTTGATTCTACACAACCCCCCAATCAGAATCACAGTATGCATACAGAGATTTGCTTGCTTTTGCAGACATAAACAGTCCAAGTCCAGGGGTAGTTTTTATGTACCTCAGTACTCTTTGAGCAGCTTCTATGTGGGATACCTTAGGTGCATACATATACTGACTTAGCACTTGAACTACAAAGGGACTTTCTTATATGGCGAGACACTTAATAAGGAGAGCCGCTCGGCTATGCAGGAGATAATGACAAGGTTTACATCCGAGCTAGAAGCAACCAAGGAAAGAGAAAGGTTTAGAGAATCACAATTCCTTGGTATGCAAGTTCAGATCAGAACTCTACTTTTTACTTGAGTTTTTCTGTTGCCCTGTCCTCATAAGTCATCGTCAGAGGCTCGACCTCCATGTGGTCATTCCTCCCGTCCTCCTCGTGATTTGTCCATCCTCCACCACGTGATTGTTCTCTCCGTCCTTCACAAGCTCGTTCTTATCGTCTTCTAGATAAAAGTTCATCAGATAGTGGTGATGCTGTAGAAAATACCCCTTGACCAATACTTTGATATACTTTGGACTAGACTAATAGAACTTTTTCTTAATTAGAACGAACATTTTTGAACTTGTTGTAATTACTTAGTTTTGATTGGTTTTGAATTGTAATGTTTCATTGAACTTGTTAGTTTTAAAGTATTGATTGGATATGAGTGTAGTTGGATTTGTGGTAAACTAGGGATTGTTTGTGGTGGATTGGGGATTGTTTGATGTGAATTGGGATTGTTTGATGTGAATTGGATATTATTGGTATGCTAAAAATATATGTTTTTATTTGACAGGTCGTGTAGCTACCAAAACAGGCATTATCTGCCAAAATTATTCCCAAAAAACCGACCAACCTCGATTGAATTAAATTACAAAATATCGATTGGTCGGTTAATACACATAATTTCCAGAAATTGAACATTACCGACCAACTTTGGTCGGTGAGTTGGTTGCCAATGTCCAGAAAATTAAGATTACCGACCAACGTTGGTTGATAATCTTAAATTTTAATTAATTAAATTTTTTTTCTAATACCAACAAACGTTGGTCGCCAATTTAAATATTATTTGATTAATTTATTTTTATTTACCGCCCAAAGTTTGTCGGTAGCCAAAAGTATTAAATTTAACATATCAACCAACGTTGGTCAGTAACATTAAATTATTAAAATAATATTTGGTCGGTGAGTTACTTAAATTGTTAGATGGCCATTTATAGTGACCGACCGATGCTGGTGTCACGCCCCGAACCTGGGCCTGGACGTAACATGACACTCGGTGCCTGACTACATGTGACCGAGCGAACCAACTAGCTGGCTGAATCAATATGTGGTATTATAACATACTGAATGCGGAAGATAAACTAACACATGTTGATACTGAAAGTCTGAATGATAAAAGTCAAAGTGCGAAATACTAATACAATTTTGAAATATATTTGTTGCCAACATAGTTTAATATGAAAAGCATGCGACTCTGTCTAGCTATTACTCTAGTATATAAAGCCTCCATTTGAGTATTGAAAATACTGACTGCCTATAAATATTGAAGACTGTAGTAATGATAATGCCCTAAAAGAACTGGAGATCACCACATAGCTGGTACGAAAATCCTAACGCTCTGAATCATCAACCTGTAAATCATTACCTGCATCGTGAGATGCAGGCCCCGGGCAAAAGGGACGTCAGTACAATTGAATTGCACTGGTATATAAAGCAATTAAAAGAAAGAATTGTAAATGCTGAAACTGAAACTAAGCTGATAAATGAGAATTGATAACTGAACTGATAACTGATAATTGGTAACTAAAATGATAACTAATAATTGAATTGAACAAAGAAAGTAAGGATATGAGTACTCCCTCTCCTGAGTGATGAACAACTTGTTTATCTGAATATTAAACAGCGGCCTCAGGCCCAATATATATATATATATATGTGTGTGTGTGTGTGTGTGTGTGTGTGTGTGTGTGTGTGCACAACTGCGGCCTCGAACCCAAGTATACGTATACATAACTGCGACCACAGGTCCAAAATACATAAAGCATAAACTGCGGCCTCAGGCCCAAAGTCAGGTATTCAACATTCAGGAACTGAGAATCATACTGAAATACATAAGTTGAAATACTGAATCATACCGAGTTACATGATACTAGAATGCTGAATCACACTGAGTTACATAATACTGAATAGGATTGGACTGTGACATGTATTCTTGAACTAATTATGGACACTGAAACTTTAACTGTTTATGACATATTGAGTAAGCTATACTGAGACTCAGGGACATCAAGCCCAAGTCTATATTGAATACGAACTGAGCTCACAACATTCAGAATGAAAGTCATGAACGAGTTATGAAGCTACAACTATTCAAGGAATTAGGCTAAACTATATTTCTGAGGCAATTGATAAGGTGGGAAAATGAACATAATGTAGGGATAATTATTAACATTCCCAAACATAGAGAGTTAGCCTCACATACCTTAATTTCGCCTCTTAGTGCTACTATAATGATCCACAATACTAAGAACCTTCAATCTACAATAGCAATATTCAATGGAGCCAATATTAGTAATAAATTCCATAACTTAAGTCATTTAGGCATATTATTAAACACCTTGTAGGCATAAATCTTTACATCTCATCACCATATAATTAGTTAATCCAGCTACCGCCATTCATCAAAAATTTATCCAATCATCATGATTAACCAATTTATAACTTCCAATATCACATATATGACCATCCATCCATACCCAACCAACAAAATTCCATCAATTAATCATCTTTCAATCTCTACAATAGTGATGTAATTAAATAGGGAACTTATGGATTTCCAATCACCAAACCAAGAATTCCAATACTTATTCATACTCATATTCCCTTAATAAATTCATACATATAAGTCTAAGGGCGTAGGATTACCTTTTTGGAAGAAATCTTACAAATCCCTCCTTTGAGTTCTTGAAGAAATCTCTTGAAGATTTAAGTATTTTATGTGTAGATTTCATCAATATTAGTGTAGAAATTATGAAATTTCACACCAAAATAATGGGGATTACTTACCTTGAAGATGGGAGGGGTTGGAGGTCTTGAGAGAGTGGAGGAAAACCCTAAACGTTGTTCAAAAGATATGGGGAAAATAAATCCCGAAATTGTGTTTATAAGCCCAAATTTTGGATGCTGCCTCAGATGCTTCGCATCCCCACTTCACTCCTCTCAGGAGCTCGGATGCTGACCCGAATGCTATGGCCGCACTTCACTGCCAGCTCCTCTTTTTGGACGCGGCATTGGATGCTTCGCATCCGCGCAGTCTTCCGCTAGCCTTTGATAATTTGGTCATAACTTCTTGTAGGAAAGTCCAAATGATAAACGGTTTGAAGCGTTAGAAACTAGGGCCGTTCATTTGATAGGCTGTGCATCATCTAAAATCTTATATATATGTATATATGCTCGTCCAAAGTGTGGTCTTGTGCGTATTCATTTGGAATTTTAGTCTATCATGTAATTTTCTAACTTGGCTTAGACTTAGGTCTCTCCTTGGACCCCAAATCACTTATGATATGCCTCGTACACTTACCATCATAACCAATTGATAACCATCACATTAATACTCATTTAATGCATCCACAGCTGATTCAAATTTACGGAGTGTTACAATTGGTCGGTAATTTCCGACCGACTTTAGTTGGTATGCTCTACCGACCATAAATTACGGACCACACGTAATTGGTCGCGTTATGGACGGTTATTGGCCATTACCAATTGAAATTGGTTGATTTTTTCAGACGATTTTCAGCGGTTATTTAGTAGTGAACCATACTTGTAACAATTCTAAATAAGTAATCACATAGCTTGGTAAAATAAGATTTTTAAATAGTGAAATATGCATATGTATTATTCGTATTTTTATATAAAATCTGATAATCAAATATTTGAACTAAGAAATTACTAAGGTTCTTACAAGTTCTTAATCATAGTTCATTGTTGAACTTATTTGAAAAATAATTAGTGTAGTAAATTAAATTTGCATGTATTTTTAAATTAGTCTCCATTGAATAAAAGTTGCACTGGATTTATTTAATAGATATATAGTAGAGAGTGGTATAGTATTGCACAGTGAACGTTAATTTTCTTTATAAAATACCAAAAGATGGCAAACGATGCATTAATTAATAGAAATGTCACATATAGCACATAATTCAAAGATATTGTTAATTCATCGTACTAGTTACAAAGCCAAGGCAGAAGTTAAAAGGTTGATGTATGTGCAACACTAAATAGAGAGATCGCATGTTATCATCTATTTTGGGTTTTTCTTCTTTTTGAGTTTAACTTGTTAGATTGTGATTTTTTGCTGATATGTGAATTTTTGGGTCCTTCCTTGAGTCTAATGGTTAACATGAGAAAAGGGCAAGAGAATCCAACAAAGCAAACAAAATCATAGATATAAAAGTTCCTACAAAAGGGCTAGTTAGTTTGTGATTTTATTTGATGTTAGGTTTGTTGGGGGGTAGGAATGGATTTGGCTTTCTCATAAGTTAGCTTTCGATTTTCTTAAAATTTACATAGATTTTTGGATTATTATTATTTTGGTGTTTGTCACGAGTCACGACCCAAAACTAGTCCGGTCATGATGGCGCCTATCATGGAACTATGCAAGCCGACACATTTCCAAAACAAAACGATATTTCATTAAAAGTTATAGTAGCCTTTTTGTTATTGAAATTTCGTAAAAGAGACACTACTGAAAAATCGTCATACGGTAACGGTTGTAAAACCGTTCCCATAGACTGCTTAACCGTTGCCATATGGATATGGAAACGGTTTACAGACCGTTCCATCAGCCCTCGTGGCAATAGGTCTACAGGAACGGTTCGTGCAACGGTTTGCATCTCCGTGGTTATAGATGCATCTATCGCAACGGTTTTCTTTTTCTCTTTTGGAACGGTTATATTTTCCAAATGGAACGGTTCTTAACCGTTACCATATTATCTAATGCAACACTTTTGTAAGCTATTGTTACGGTTATATATGGATATAACAACAGTTCCTTT
>MU670814.1:3098-31449 GCA_026770625.1 Nicotiana glauca
TGACGCCAAATTTTGCAGACAAGTCCAAAATGACATAACGGAGCCGTTCCAACTCTCAAAATCGCATTCCGACCCCGATATCCCAAAAGTCAACTGTGGGTCAAACTTCTTCCTTTCCCAACTTCAACTTTCGCCGAAATGCCTCAACTTACTCTACGGACCTCCAAATCTGAATCCGGGCGCGCACCTAAGTCCAAAATCACCATACGAAGCTGTTGAGATCATCTACGACCCATTCCGGGGTCGTTTACCCAAAAGTCCAATTCCGATCAACTTTTCACCGTTTTAACTTCCAAAACAAGGTTTCTTCTCTACATTTGACTCTAAACCATCTGAAAGCCGAATTCCACCATGCACGCAAGTCGATAATCATATTTCGAAGTTGTTCCAGACCTTATGCCTCCAAACGAGGCTTGATTTCTCAAAACGACCGGTCGGGTCGTTACAAAGTCCTAAGTTGATTATCCTACAGAATCATACCCACACAATGCCCGGTGATCAATCCTAAATGAGGGACTACATGTGACATTAGCGCGCAGTCATCATATCTTTTTACTACCCATTACCTATCCCTTAGTGGTTATATGATAGAGTTTAATTAATGACCTCTAAGCATGTTGCTACCCGCCCCTTCATTATGGTCCTGGAGGAATTTGGACCCTTAAATTTGGATAGTTCTAGACAGACTAAGGTTTGTAAAAGGTAAATATCTAGGCGACAAGCAAATAATATATAGGACAAGCAAATAAGGACAAGCAATTAGAAGACTCACATTTACCTCCGCATATATATAGGCAATCAAACAACACGTCTAAAACATAGATTTTAAAAGAAGTTCAGAAATCCTAAGAACAAGATTATCTATATGAACGTCACAAAACAGAATATACAACGTTTATTTTTTGTAGGTAAGTGGCAAGGTCTTAACCAGTTTTCCTACTGGTTTTGCAGCTTCTTAAGCCTGGGTAATCTTACATATAAACATAACTGGTTTCACAGTTACTTAATGCCCTATATGCAGTCATAATTCTAGGAAGCATTTTGAAGTTCTGTGTCCTATAGGCATGCTTTCAAGTGAAATTAATTTACACAGCGTTGAGGGCTATTAAAGAAACGAATAGCATAAGCAATTAAACTGACCTATAGGCATGACTTCTGATTGAAACTGATTTTTAGATCCTATAGGCGTGATGTCTAATTAAGGCTGATTTAGATCCTATAGGCATGATTTCTATAATTAAAGCTGATTTTAAATCCTATAGGCATGATTTCTAAAAAGACAAATTTGAACATATGCCATAATAGAAACTGAACCTTAGTCATTTTATTTCCTATAGGCATGGCGTCCAATTATGTAAAGCGAAGCATGCAGAATTTATTTGACCAAAGCGAAACCCTGTAGGCATGTTATCTAACAAAAAATATTTAAGCCAAAGTAATCCTATACGCATGTTATCTACCCAATTTTTTTACCCATAGTATACAACTACCCTCTCTTTTCACTAATCACCCCATTATCTGTTTTTATTATAAACCAGTGATTGAATAAAAATTACATAAATAGAATAAAAAGTAAGCTTCAAGGAGCCTAAAATATGCCCAAAGCGGCCTTCAATAGTATCAAATGCCTAAAGATTCATAGCCAATCTCATGTTTAGGTGTGTCAGAGTTCCCTAAGGACCTCAAGAATCCCGGGCAGTGCTCATACCCAGATCTTTCTCAAATAAGGACTGATTCATGTGTAATGTGGAAGTGCCAGCCCTGATATGCAAGAGTTCAGAGAGATCTCAGGAACCTCTAAGCAGTACACATACCAGAGGGACAAAACTTAATAACCTAAGAGTAAGTGAGAGAGCTTGACATGATTTGAAAGAGTTTGGTAAACAATATAAATAAGGGTCTTAGGAGCGAAATTTTTTTCCTGAAAATAAGTACTAATTTAGTGGTAAAACAACAGTTAGAAAGCGTAGGAAATAATTTGCAATCAGAACACAAGTCAAAGAACAAACAGCTTTAGGAAACACTTTAGCGAACAGTTTCCAAGGAAAGTGGGGTTAGGACATATAAAATACACCTTGGTAGAGCACATAAACAAAAGGGTTCATAGAGTTCTAAAGGGGGTTATATAGAACTAATAGGTTAGATATAATGTAGGCCATTGAACATGAAGCAAAGATCATAGTAGAAACATGTTGAGGGCACATGAACAACATAACTAGAGATGCACTGGTGAGACTAGATAACTTAGTAGGAGTAAGACAGAACAAGCAAGAACCGAAATGGACATGCTAGGAAAGTATTAACAAGTGTAGACATGCTAATCACACACTCACAAAACAAAGTTTGGGCATGCTAGATAAATAGTAGTCAGGCAAACAGACTAGTCACATGTGGAATAAGAGAGTGCAAGAAAGTTAAACAAAATAGTAAACAAGTAAGTAAAGTGGAGACATGCTAATTACATATTTGAGTAGGGCAATGTTTGGCATGCTAGGTAAGGAGTAAACATATCCTTGTGGGTAATTAAACTAGTTAGAACAAACTCCAACATGGTAAGTGGGACAGTAGTTAGGCAGTGATCTAGGCATGCTGGTTATACATTAAGAAATCATCATAGTAAAATAATAAACAAGATTGGAAATTACAACTAATGAACTGAAACAACAAAGAAACACATAGTTTTTGAATTTGAATTTGAATTGAATCAGGACATACCAGTTAAGGAGAGATTACAGAGTATAGAGCAAAGATGGTGTAAATAGCCAGCCTTGGCTTATAGCCGGCTAGGTTGGTGAGAATTTCAAGTAACATAAAAGAATAGAGAGCTTTTGAGAGCGTGAGAATATTGATGAACTAATGTTTTGTCTCGAAGTGAGAATAAATTAGATTATATATAGCAGTTAAGATCATAGAGAATAAGGCAAAAGAGATCAATCATTAAGCAAATTAAGGAAGCCAATGAATCAATTACACACAAATTAGCATAAATTTCCCTTTATTGAGGGTAATAACCCAACGGTAAAGGCAGAATACATTTAAGGAAAGAAGAGTCGAGACATAAGCATATAATGGGTAATTGGGGTAAATAAAATAGGTTTAATTAAGGAAACAACTAGTAAGAATCGGCAAGTATCACAGACAATTCAAATAAGGCAAGAAACTAAATAAGACTTCCAGTAAAGGAATGATCAAGACTCAATATGTAGGTTTTAACGAAACAAATTGGTAAATAAAGAATCAATGATTTAAGGAGAAAAATATAGGCTTACTATGAATAGACATAATGAATATAGACACATAAAATCAGTCAAGAAGTCAAACCAAGAACCTTAGTAGAGGAACATTAAGATAAAAATCACAAGGCATCAAATTAAGCTAAAGAAAAATCACAGGAGCCAAAGCATAGGACAAAGTCGGTTCGCAAGTAACCCGGACAAACTCAGAATCCAAACAAATGTTGACAAATTGGTGTTTTAGCATAAACTAGTTAGGATTGAAGCAAACTCTACAAAATCGGTAAAAACACGTAAGTATAGAATATTAAATACTTAATATTAGCAAAACATTTTGAAGAAAGAAATTTTCAGGAAGCCCTAGTTTAGAAAAATGAAAACCATCCAAAAGTCAGAAGATTTTGTAAAACTCATATGAAATAGGTTCAATCCATCTCAGACCTTGCAAAGATCTGAGAAGTTCAAAGGGAGTAATTAGGGTTCCGAGAAAAATAATACAGAGATGAAGAAGTAGGCTTAGATATCCATAGGTTTAAGGAAAAATAGGAAGATCTTGCTCGAAATCGAACTAGAACAGCCTGAAGTAGGCAATAAAGGGCCATAGGTGTAAGCAGACTGACCATGTTCCCTCGAGGACCTTAGAGATGGCTATAACAGCATAGAAGAGGCCATTAGAGGTCCGATGGTGGTGAGAAACCACCATGAACGACAACAGATGAGTGACGATAACGGTGAATTAGGGTTAAGATTTTAGATCATTTGAGAGAGAAGAGGAATAAATGACGGCGGGGAGGGGTGGTAAAATGATTAGGGTTTGGGGGTATAGGTTAGTTTAATTTAGGTAAGAGGAGATATGGATTTTTGATCAAAATGATCAACGGCCAAAATCTAACAAGAACTGGGTCGGGTATTTTTTTAGGGTTTTGGGCCTAGGGTCTTTGGGCTGGTATTGGATTTAAAATTGGCCTATCTAATTGGCTAAATCCGAAAATAAGAAGGCTATTTATTAAATACCCATTTAATTGATAAAATAATTTTTAAAAATAACTAACAGGTTGTAAAAAATGATTTTCATGCCTGGAAGTATTTTAAAATAATTATTTAATATTTTAAAAATGTAAAAGTCTATTTTTTGATAAAATAATATAATAATGCATGCATAGGCTATAATTGTAAAGTAATTGCAATTGCATCCTAAAAATATAAATATGTCTATTTGTGCAATAATTGAAACTTAGTGCAAATGGTTAATGGAAAAATTAAGCCACAAAATTATTATAAAACTATTTGTGATAAATTAATTAAATCATTTAAAAAAACAGAAATTGTATGAAAAATACTAATTGAAGCCAAAGAATAATTTTAAAAAATATTATGGGAAAAATTGGGTATGAACAACTGGCCCTCTTTACTGGGAAGGATAAAAGAGTTTTCGGGTAAAGAAATAATAGTCAATTTTGACCAGATGGGATATTTTGAAAGATAGAGGCCGAAATCTGATCTTTGAGCTACCTATATATCCCTGATTTTATAGGAATCAAGCCATGTGTAGTTTCAGATTCATTGGCAAAATATACTGATGAAGTCATCACAAGAACGGGCACGAGATTTTGGAATAGGCGAAAGAATGGTTAGGTCTCGAGATAGTTGAAGGAACTGAAGCGAGGTTGCTTCTGCTAGGATAGCGGTTGCTTACTGGTCACCTGCAAATAAAGAGATGCTACGAACATGTATTTGTGCAAAATTTTAAACATGATGCAGATTCCCTTTTGGACCATGAGAGTTGTCTTCGGACGGTAAAGGATGACGTCCTTAGACCATGATTTCCTAGGCCATGAATTGTTTAGTGAGGGATTTGCAGGCCATGAGATGATGTTCTCGGGCCATGAAGATGGTGCCTCTGAACCATGATGCCTTTGAATAATGATATGCAAATTTGAGAGATCCTCAGGCCATGGCATAGTGTCTTTCGGCTATGAGGATGATGCCCTTAGACTATGACGCCTTTGGATAGATTGGTGATATTTCATCCTATGAGATGCAATAATATCATATTAACAAGACAAGGCTTAGTCTTGTGAATTGAAGGGCAGAGCTTAGCCCAATAGGAAAGCAAATAGATAGTACCGGAATAAAGCAATATTTATGCAAGGAGGGACATTTCTTAGTCCAATGCAAATATGGAGGCAAAGATTAGCCTCATGCAAAATGTGGAGGCAAGTTTTAGCCTCAAGCAAGTATGGAGGCAAGGACTAGCCTCATGCAGAATTGAGGCAGGGATTAGCCTCATGAAAATATGGAGGCAAGGATTAGACTCATGCAGAATGGAGGTGGGTATTAGTCTCATGCAAATATAGAGGCAAGGATTAGCCTCATGTAGAATGGAGACAGGGATTAGCCTAATGCAGAATATGGAGGCAAGGATTAGCCTTATGCAGAATATGGAGGCAAGGATTAGCCTCACGCAGAATGGAGGCAGGGATTAGCCTCATCCAAATATGGAGGCAAGGATTAGCCTCATGCAAATATGGAGGAAAGGATTAGCCTCACACAAATGTGGAGGCAGGGATTAGCCTCATGTAAATGTGGAGTCAGGGATTAGCCTCATGGAGATATAGAGGTAGGGATTAGCCTCATGCAGATATGGAGGCGGGGATTAGCCTCGTGAAAATATGGAGGTAGGGATTAGCCTCATGCAAATATAGAGGTAGGGATCAGCCTCATATAGATATGGAGGCAAGGATTAGCCTCATGAAAATATAGAGGTGGATTAGCCTCGTGCAAATATGTAGGCATGGATTAGCCTCGTGCACATATGGAGGTAGGGACTAGCCTCATGTACATATCAAGGCAGGGATTAGCCTAATGCAGATATGGAGGCATGGATTAGCCTCATACAAATGTGGAGGCATGGATTAGCCTTATGTAGATATAGAGGCAGGGATTAGCCAAGTGCAAATATGGAGGCAGGGATTAGCCTCGTGCAAATATGTAGGCAGGGATTAGCCTCATGAAAATATGGAGGTAGGGATTAGCCTCATGCATATATGGAGGCAGGCATTAGCCTCAAGAAAATATGGAGGCAGGGATTAGCCTCGTGCAAATGTGGAGCAGGGATTAGCCTCATGAAAATATGAAGGTAGGGATTAGTCTCATGCAGATATGGAGGCAGGGATTAGCCTCATGCAAAGAACAAATAGCAAATAAGAGTAGACTATTTCTTAGCTGGGAATACGTTTAGTGTCTAGTGGCCCATTTGATAGTGATTTTGCTTTGTGTACATTTGTTTGCGAATGCTATCACTATTTCAGATATGTCTGCGCTCGAAGAAAAAATGAATGTTTCGTAAGGGGAGGTCGGTTCATGCTTTGTCTGCTGGCCTTGCTATGTTCCGTTTTGGAGGCCTCATTTGAATTTCCCTGGTAACACCTGACTGCTACAGAAATAAAGTTTTCAAAAATATGTAATTATTCATAAAAATAGAGTACTTTTAGAAACATATTGAAATATCGAGTAATTTTAGATTAACTAGTGACTGTAACACATTCCAAAGATATTACAGCTTTCTCATGTTAGAAATTTGAGGGTTCTCCTTAAAGTTCTACCCCGGTTTGGTAGATGATCCTTTTTCGAAAATTTGACAATCCTTCTCAAAATTCTTCCCCATTTCTTAACCGATTTTTGACCGTCTGACACATGTTTGTGTTGGCTGAACTTGCTCCGGAATTTTGAGGGTTTTCCTTAAAATTTTGCCCCAGTTTCTGATCTTGGGGGAAATGGAAATTTTGTTATGATATGACCGAACCCATAAGGCTTCCTACATATCCCCTCTTAAACAAAAATCAGGTTAAGCGTAGTTAAATAACATCATATGAGGAAATGTAAATAGTCTAAGCATAATATCTTTTGACTGTGTCCAAATTGATTGATTTTGGCCAAATTTTCCCGTCCATTTCTGCAAGTATGAGTGCTCCTCCTATCAGCACCCTGTGAACCATGTAAGGACCTTTCCAATTGGGAGAGAATTTCCCTTTGGCTATGTTTGATGTGGGAAAATCTTCTTCGGCACCAGCTGTCCTGGTGCAAATTGTCTTGGTTTGACCCTTTTGTTGAAAGCTCTGTACATTCTATTATGATAAAGCTGACCATGACATACTACATTCATCATTTTTCCATCGATAAGGGCCAATTGTTCATAGCGTCTCCTTATCTATTTTGCATTGCTGAGTTCGACTTCCTGTATAATCTTTAAAGAAGGAATATCTACCTCGGTTGGGATGACAGCTTCGGTACCATAAACCAACATATAAGGAGTTTCCCCGGTTTATGTGCGAACTGTGGTGCGGTATCCCAACAAAGCGAAGGGTAACTTCTTGTGCCACTGTTTGTGGTCTTCTACCATTTTCCTTAGTATCTTCTTGATGTTTTTGTTGGTGGCTTCTACAACTCCATTCATCTGAGGTCTATAGGCTGTGGAATTCTTGTGCTTGATTTTGAAAGTTTCACACATTGATTGCATCAGATCACTGTTGAGATTGGCGGCATTATCGGTAACAATGGACTCGGGAACTCTAAATCGGCAAACAATACGATCTAACAAAGTCTGCGACAACTTTCTTGGTTACAACTTTGTAAGATGTAGCCTCTACCCATTTTGTGAAGTAATCAATGGCCACTAGAATAAACATGTGCTCGTTTGAAGCAGTGGGTTCAATCGGACCGATGACATCCATTCCCCAGGCGGCGAATGGCCAAGGTGAGCTTGTTGTATTGAGCCCATTTGGCGACCCTTTTATCATATCACCATGGAATTGGCATTGGTAGAATTTGCGGACATACTAGGCGCAATATGTCTCCATGGTCATCCAAAAGTAACCAGCCCTAAAGATCTTCTTAGACAAGATAAAACCATTCATATGCAGGCCGTAGGTCCCACCATATATCTCCACAAGTAGTTTAGAAGCTTCTTTTGTGTCGACGCATCTTAGCAACCCCAACTCATAAGTTCTTCCATACAAGTTTCCTCTACTGTGAAAAAAGTGATTGGACAATCTCCAAAGCATACATTTCTGTGTGTGGTTTACATGCTCTGGATATTATACCTTTGCCAAATACTCTTTGATGTCATGGAACCAAGGTTTTTCATCCATTTCTTCCTCGGCGTGAGCATAATACGCCAGTTTACTATGAATTCTCACTGGGATGGGATCGATAAAATTCTTGTCCGGATGCCGTATCATAGATGACAAGGTGTCCAATGCATCGACGAACTCATTCTAAATTCTGGGTACATGCCAAAACTCTATCTTTGTAAACCTCTTTATCAATTACTATACATGGTACAAATATGGCAATATCTTGGAATTCTTGGTGGCCCAGTCTCCTTGTACCTATTGCACAAGAAAATCTGAATCACCGATCACCAGCAGCTCCTGAATATTTATGTCGATTTCCATGTTGAGTCCTAGTATGCAGGCTTGATACTCTGCCATGTTGTTGCTGTAGGGAAATCTGAGTTTAGCAGATACCGGATGATGTTGACCCATTTTCGATACAAAAACTGCTCCATTATCCACTCCTTTGAAATTTGTAGCTCTGTCGAAAAAAATCCTCCAAGCATCGTATGCTTCGGTAATGTCCTCTTATATGAATGACACCTCTTCATCAGGAAAATATGTTTTCAAGGGTTTGTATTCTCCTCCCACAAGATTTTCAGCAAGATGGTTTGCCAATGCTTGTCCTTTGACTACCTTTTGAGTTATGTTGATGATATCAAACTCACTTAATAGTATCTTCCACTTGGCTAAGTTTCCAATCAGTATGGGTTTCTGAAATTTGTACTTCAGAAGGTCCATCCTGGATATGAGGTATATGGTATAGGCATAGAAGTAGTGCCTCAATTTTTGGGTCGTCCAAGTCAGACCAGAACAAGTGTGTTTCAGCAGAGAGTACCGTGCTTTGTAAGGTGCGAACTTCTTACTCAAGTAGTATATGGCTTGCTCTTTTCTCCTTGTCTTGTCGTGTTGTCCCAGATTACATTCGAATGCTCCATCCAATATGGATAGATAGAGTAGCAAAGGTCGTCCCAGCTCTAGTGGGACCAAGACTAGTTGTGTGGACATATACTCCTTGATTTTGTCAAAAGCTTTATAACAATCCTCGGTCCAGCTTGTCTTGGCATCTTTCCTCAGCATCTTAAAGATGGCTTCACATATGACTGTGGACTGTGCTATAAAGTGACTGATATAGTTTAGATATCCTAGGAAGCTCATCACATCCTTTTTGCTCCTAGGTGGCGGTAATTCCTAAATAGCCTTGAGTTTCGATGGATCCAGCTCGATCTCTCGACAACTGATAATGAATTGCAGTAACTTTCCTGTTGGAACCCTGAATGCACACTTTGCAGGGTTGAGTTTCAAGTTGTACCTCTTTAGCCTGTCAAAGAACTTTATTAAGTCTGCAATGTGATTTTAAGCACTCTTGGATTTAATAATGACATCATCCACATACATATCTATTTCTTTGTGTATCATATCATGAAAGATGGTTGTCATGACTCTCATTTAAGTAGCCTCAGCATTATTTAGACTAAATGGTATCATTTTATAGCAGTATATCCCCCATGGCATAATAAAGGCTATTTTCTCTGCGTTTTCTCCATCTAGATCTGGTGATAACCTGCAAATCAGTCTATGAAGGATTGGAGTTCATGCTTGGCGCAATTGTCAATAATAATGTGTATATTTGGCCATGGAAAGTCATCCTTGGGACTTTCTCTATTTAAATCTAGATAGTCAACACATACATTGACTTTCCCATATTTCTTCGGAACTGGCACAATGTTAGCTAACCAGGTTGGGTACTCAACCACCCTGAGAACTTTGGCTTTGATCTGCTTAGTGACTTCCTCCTTGATTTTTAGGCTCATATTTGGTTTGAACTTTCGGATTTTCTGCTTCACTGGCAGACACATGGGATTAGTAGGCAGCTTGTGAGCCATTATGGATGTGCTTAACCCGGTCATGTCATCATACGACCATGTGAAAATGTCCACATACTATTTTAAGAAACAAATGTATTCTTCCTTCTCTGTTGGTGATAAGTGAATGCTAATGTGAGTCTCCTTGACGGTCTCGGTGTCCCCCAAGTTTACTTATTCGGTTTTGTCCAGATTAGACTTAGGCTTATTCTCAAAGTTTTCAACCTCCCTGACAACTTCCTCGGATATCTCATCTTCTTTATCCAAATCACTATATTGCGTTGCCTCATTACATGTCACAGTCATCAGTTCATCAGAAAAAATAATAATAACACTGTTAAAGAATAAGTGTAGAAAAATAATAATGAATAATAAAGAGCAATACATTTGATTAAAACTAAAAAACATCCAGACAAGTACGACTCAATGAATCAAGTGTTTATTTTGAAAAAATTAAGTCTTTAAAACAAAGTTACTGAAAATCTTAAAAATAAAATCTGCCAAGCTACCTAGGGACTCGGTGGGCCCGGGATGGTGTGCCGATCCAGTTCATAAGAAAAGCTCCCTTCTCCATAGTCCGAATAGTGAGGCCTTCTTCCTCTTCCTCCTTAATTATCGCACTGCAGTCCATCTCTTCATCCTCCAAGAATAGATTCTTCAGTTGAGCTAATGCCTCATCTTCGGCAGTTCCCCATATTGTATCATCTTGGTAAAAAGCTTGATCCAGATGTGGCACTGGTTGCTCGAGAGGGTAATACAGTCCACGCTATGGAGGCGACCAATCATTATACTCTTGCCATTTATATTGATATCCGAGCCCAAAGGTAGTACCATGACCCTTCACCCGTATCGGTTTAGTGATACACTGGAGATTTTTCCCAAGCCCTTTGCCGGGTTCATACCCAGACTGTGCCAGTATGCTTTGTATTTTGTTGCTCCACCATTTTTCCTTCTCAACAGCATTGACACGTTTAATGTGATGATAGGTTTTCCCTCTTAGCCTTCTTCTGTTACCGATAACCAAGATGGTATGGCTGGTGTAAATGGGGTTACTCCCATCTCTGTGATTGATCACCTCCTGACGATTCCATTCAAAAATTTTATGGTTTGATGTAGTGCAGAAGCCAAGGCCCCAGTGGCATATATCCATGGTCGTCCCAACAGAAAATTGTATGCGGCTGGTATGTCGAGCACCTGAAACTCGAGTCGAACCAAGTTTTCCCTATCTACAAGCAAAGGTTAATTTCCCCAATCGTGGCCCTTTGAGACCCATCGAAAGCTTTTACGTTCATGCTTCCTACCCGTATTTCATGAAAACCTTTGTCCAACCCTTTCAGAGTATCCAACAAACAAATGTTAAGGCTTGAACCCCTATCAATCAAGACCCTTGCGATGAATTTGTCTAGAAATTACGCTATGATATGCAATGCTCGGTTGTGATTCAAACATTCAGGCGGTAGCTCATCCTCATGGAAGATTATTTTGACTTTCAAGTACTTGCCCTACCATGTTGGCCATCTCTCCGCCGATGATATTGTTGGGTACATAAGCTTCACTCAACACCTTCATTAAAGCATTCTTGTGCGCCTTTGAATTTTGCAACAGTGACAGGATGGATATTTTGAGCTGGCGTTTTGTTCAAATAATCACTGACGGAATACTCCCTTTCTTATACTTTCCTCCAAAGTTTGTATGGCCCTGTTTCGATGACAGGCTGCTTGGTAGTGGCATCCTTACTTGGTCCTGCCAAGTGTTTAGGTGTATAGACTCTTTTGGTCGTAGTCATTCCTTACACAACATCGAATTCTTCTATCTTTTCCTTTCCATTACGCGAACTTCAGCAACTTAATCCAAAGGTATTGATTTTGAATTGAAAGGATATGTGGTTGATACTGTCACTGTAAAAGGTTCAACCACTTCTACTTTAAATGGAACCAGGGTGGCCGCCTATAGAGCTACCTCTACCTCAATTGTAACTGATGTGGCTAGCTCAACCTCGATTGGTTACTGAGTCTGTACTACAATAGGAGTAAGTGTGACCAAGGGTTTAAAGTCATCACCTTCCCGAATAAGCCCAATCGACCCCTCAGAGTCTCTTTCCTCGGTCATCTCTATCAGATATATCCCACCACCTCTATGATCAGGGAGAGGGTTATTACGTATATTAGGTACGGCTTCCTTTGTCTATATGACCTTGTTTTCAATCATTGTCTGGATCTTATCTTTTAATGTTCGGCACTCGTAAGTGGTGTGCCCATTTATACCGAAATGATATGCACAAGTTTTGTTTGGATTAACCTATTGGGATGGATTCTCTAATGCCACAGCGGTAACATGAGGGACATAACCTGTGGCGTTCAACCTTTCATACAGTTGGCTGATGGGTTCAATAATAATGGTGTATTGTCTAGGTGGCTTGCGGTCAAAATTGGTTCTTGGTCTTGGATAATTTTGGTGAGTCGGAGGTGACTGGAAATGAGATGGTTGGGAATTATTTGTATGATAGACACTGGCTGGTTGGGAATATCTAGGAGATAATGGTTGATATATAGGTGGTGGTGCTTGGTATGTAAGTGGGGATTTCAGGCCTTGAGCCAACATTACTGCCCCAACGTCTTTCTTTTTTGATATGCAGCCTGATTGCAATGCCTTTTTTTTTGGCTTATAATGCCTCAAAATTCATTACTATCCCGCTTTTGATTCCTTCCTTGATTCATTCCCCAAGTTTGATGATATCAAAGAATTTATGGTTTTCAATAACCATCAGTCTTTCATAATACTGCGAATCTTGTGCTCTGACAAAGAACTTGTTCATATGTTCCTCGTCCAAAGATGGTCTGATCTTGGCCGGTTTCGACATCCAACGAGTAGCATACTCGCGGAAAGTCTCGGTAGGTTTCTCTTAAGATTTTGGATGTAGAAAACATCTAGTGCATTTTCTATATTGAACCTGAACCAGTCCATGAAATCAGACGCCATACTCACCTAATTGGACCATTTTTTGGGATCCTAGCTGATATACCACGACAAAGCATCTCCAGTGAGACTCCTTATAAAGAGTTTCATCCTTATCTTTTCATCCTTTTCGACCCCGACAAGCTTGTCACAATATGTCCTCATATGAACCCTGGAATCACATATACCGTCAAATATCTTGAACTTGGGAGGTTTGTACCTCTCTAGAAGTTCAACATCTGGCTGTATGCATAGGTCTTCATAGTTCAAACCTTTTATCCCTTTGCCACCTTCGACACCCTGAACCCGACTTGTCAATTTCTTGAGTCTTCGGCTATGTTCTTGATGAGCAGGTCCTTCTCAGCTGATTCTGGTGTATAGGAAGTTGGTTGAGTAGAGTGAGGTACAGTTTCCATATATATATAGGGTTGTTTTGATGAGTGCCAAGGACTTGGGTGTAGTGATGGTCATTGGTTTGGTGTGTTTTGAGGAGGTGCTGGGTTCTTTGTGTTTTGAGAAGGTGCTGGGTTCTTGGTGTGACATCCTCATCGATCTCCCCGATTCCTTGAATAACTGACCCAAGGTACCTGAAACTACCCCTCTTCGGGATGACTTGAGAGTCAAGCCTCACTTCCACTCTTGCGTCCGTCGGCTCGACCCCAAATTTGCACTCGAGACATTCCATCTTCATCCAGCTCAATATGAAACCTTTAGACTCAAGGGCATGTCTCTAAACCTCTAGCCTCTCATTGAAGTCGCGTTGCATCTCGTCAATTAAGACTATGTCATCAGCAAATAGCATGCATCATGGAACCTCCCCTTGAATATGATGCATCATGGCATCCATTACCAGGGCACATAGGAAAGGGCTGAACACAGACCCTTGGTACAACCCCGTAACAATTGGAAAATGCTTGGAGTCGCCTCCTACTATCCTAACCTAAGTCTTAGCTCCATCATACATGTCTTTAATCACCCTAATGTAGGCAACCAGGACCCTTTTAACCTCTAAGCAACTCCATAAGACCTCCCTAGGAACCCTGTCGTACGCTTCCTCTAGATCGATAAACACCATTTGGAGATCCTTCTTCTTATCCCTGTATTGTTCTACCATCCTCCTAATAAGGTGGAGAGCTTCTATGGTAGATCGCCCTAGCATGAACTCGAACTGGTTGTCTGAAATAGACACCATCCTTCGCACTCTTCTTTCTACCACTTTCTCCCAGACTTTCATGGTATGACTTAGTAATTTGATACCCCTATAGTTCTTACAGCTTTGGATATCACCTTTGTTCTTATACAATGGAACCATTGTACTCCACCTCCGCTCTTCAGGCATCCTATTGGTCTTGAATATAACATTAAACAACCTAGTAAACCATTTCAAGCCTGCTCTACCCACACACCTCCAAAGTTCAACCGGAATTTCATCTGGCTCGGTCGCTCTGCCCCTCCTCATCTTACGCATTGCCTCCATAACCTCATCGACCTCAATGTCCATACAATAACTTATTTCATAGGGGCTGTCGGCATTCTTCAATTCACCTAGTACAATATTCTGATCCTCTTCTTCATTTAGAATTTTATGAAAATAGGTCTGTCATCTCCTCTTAATCTGGTCATCCCCCATCAAAATTTTGACGTCCTCATCTTTTATGAACCTCACTTGGTCCAGATCCCAGGCCATCCTCTCGCTCACCTTAGCAAGTCGGAATAACTTCTTCTCCTCGCCTTTGTTCCCTAGTTCCTCATACAGAGGAGCAAAAGCTACCGTCTTAGCCTCCGTTAATGACATCTTTGCCTCCTTCCTAGCTACCTTATATCTCTCATTGTTCTCTCTCTTCTCCTCCTCGCCAGTGCTCCTTACTAACCGCAGGTAAGCCGCCTTCTTCGCTTCCATTTTAGCTTGGAGAACTGCATTCCACCACCAGTCTTCTTTGTGGCTACCAGTGCGGCCCGAAGACATCCCTAGCACCTCCCTCGCCACCTTCTTTATATAGTCAGCCGTCGTCAACCATACAGTGTTTGCATCCCCACTACTTCTCCAAGCCCCAATTGCCGATAACCTTCCTTCCAACTCCTGAGCTTTATCCTTAGTCAAGGCGCCCTACCTAATCCTCGGGCGGCCTCGTACTGACCTCTTCTTCTCCTTATCATAATACCAATGTCCATTACCAAAAGTCTATGTTGCGTTGCAAGGGTCTCACCTGGTATAACTTTGCAATCCTCGCACAACCTTCTGTCGCATCTCCTGAGGAGGAGATAGTCAATCTGAGTCTTCGCCACCGAACTTTAGTAAGTAACCAAATGCTCCTCTCGCTTCAGAAAACTTGAGTTCTTGATCACTAGATTGAATGCCTTGGCAAAGTCCAACAGCGAAGTTTCCCCTCCATTCCGCTCCCCAAAACCAAAACCAACATGCACCTCAGTATAATCACCTGCAGACGACCCAATATGACCATTAAAATCTCCTCATATGAATAACCTCTCGGAAGGCGGAATACTACGAACTATGTCATCCAACCCCTCCCAAAAGTGCATTTTAATCTCTTCATCCAAGCCTACATGCGGTGCGTACACGCTAAAAAGATTTAAAGTACACTCACCCACCACAAATTTAATAGTCATTAATCTATCATTCACCCGCCCGACCTCTACCACCGACTCTCTAAGATGGCTATCTACCAGGATACCCACTCCATTCTTACCCCTCAGGACTCCAGTGTACCACAACTTATACCCATCCATGTTTCTCGCCCTCGATCCGACCCACCTAGTCTCCTGGACACACGCTATATTAATATTCCTCTTCTGAAGGATCTTCGCCAACTCTATAGACTTATTCGTTAGCAAACCTATGTTCCATGACCCGATTCTCAACCTATAGGCTCTCTTGCCCCCTCTACCTCCCCTGCCTCCCCTCCCACACCCTGAACCTGGCCCCACACTTTGCCCCACCCAAAGACATGCTCTTAATTGATCATCCCAGACTGTAGCCGTTACACCTATGACAAATCTAAAACAAACTCGCTAGTGCACAACAGACGACGAATCAAACTAGAAGGAAACAAGTGACTACAAGTACACTGTTGAATGATTGAACTATTGTGAACTAACATAACATCAATGTAGCTAACACCAAAAGGGAAATAGCAGAACGGGAGGTACTAACTCCCGAGAACCAAACCTGTGTTGATTTGCTGTATTCGATGTAGTTGTATATACATGCACCGGTTCCCACTACCCTTTGCTGACGCTCGTCCAGGTTGCTCTCCTTTGCTAGTGCTAGTGCTCGTGTGCCCACTTGTCTCCAACAACTTTGAGAATTTCCCTGAAAACACAGAAAATACCACGACCCAAAAACCACAAAGGATTATCACCACTATCACTGGTGTAGCCCTGACAGTATTAGGGGAAATGTAGGGGAAAAGCAGAGAACTACACAAAATTCACCAATTTCTACCGTGGTGCAACAAAATGAACAAATAAAAGTTGAATCTTAGAAGTAAATATAAACGGCTAAACAGATGTAAATGAAAACCTTTACAAATTTTTTTTAGGGCAAGTCTCTATCAAGCTTGAGCTAAATATGAAAATATTATATTCTTACGTCTTTGCCTATAAAAATTTAAACATTAAAATCTGAGCTTTAAGATCAAGTTATTCAAAGATTTATCCAGAATCTAACTTTTATATACAAACAAAACTTGAAAACAACAGGTAAAAAGATCGGATTTTTAATAAATCTTTTAGAATTTGGACATATTATTCAAGATACTAATAAATCCAATTACTTTTCAAATTTTGTTAGACAGAGAAAATACTGAGTGAAAACAAGAGAGAACAGAGAATAATAACAAACAGAAAATATTGAATAACATCAAAATTTTAACAAGAAATATCAAGAATCTAACAGTAAACAAACATGTAAGTGACGGGAATTCAGCTAAAACGCAAACCCTTTGAAACCCAAAAAAATGACAAAAAAATCTAATAAATATTTCTAGTACGTTAAAATTTCTCGTTGATAAAATGACCGAATTACTTGAAAATTGTGAATGAGATAGTAATAGCATATAATACTCTTGGATTCCGCTGGCCGACAACTAAAAGAAGAAGAAAAGGGGGGGAAAAGGGTCGCCGAAAATTGTTTGCGGGATGACGACCACAAATTTAGTGGGGGTAGGGGTAGGGGTAGGGGAGGAGGATGGTTGGGCATGGGTATGAGAGTTGGGAAAGATGAGGGGTGGCTTACCTGTCTGGGTGGGTCACTGGTGTAGTTTGTCAGTGACCATTAGTCACAGAGAATTGGAGATAGCGAAAGAGGAGCATCGATGGAAATAGATATTTTTTTGCTCTTGTTGATGATCATTCTAAGATGATTTGGATCTTCCTAATGAAATTTAAAAGTGATACTATTGTTGTGATAAAATCCTTTCTTAAAATGGTATATACACAGTTTGGTGGAAATGTCAAAGTAGTAAGAACTGACAATGGTGCAGAGTTCTTTAGTCATGAATGCAAAGACCATTTGACAGATAATGGCATTTTGCATCAAAGCAATTCTCCACACACTCCACATCAGAATGGAGTACTGAAGAAGACATAGACATGCCTTGCAGGTGACAAAGGCTTTGAGATTTCAAGTAAGCATTCCTTTGCAATTCTGGGGAGATTATGTACTAGCTGCAGCATACCTTATCAATTGACTGCCTTCTTTAATTCTAGCAGGGAAGTCTTCGTATGAGGTTTTACATAAGATAATGGCATTTTGCATCAAAGCAATTGTCCACACACTCCACATCAAAATGGAGTAGTGAAGAAGACATAGACATGTCCTGGAGGTGACAAAGGCTTTAAGATTTCAAGGAAGCATTCCTTTGCAATTCTGGGGAGATTATGTACTAGCAGCAGCATACCTTATCAATTGACTGACTTCTTTAATTCTAGCAGGGAAGTCTTCGTATGAGGTTTTCCATAAGAGATCACCTAATATGGATAACCTAAGAACTACGAGATGTTTATGTTTTGCTACAGTGATAGAAAAGGTGGATAAATTTTCTCCTAGAGCCATCACTAATGTTCACATTGGATATTCAGTGTCTCAGAAGGGATACATACTATATGACTTAAGGAGAAGAAAGTTCTTTGTCAACAGAGATGTCATTTTTAAGGAAGATATTTTTCCTTTTCAACTAGGAAAGGATGATGCACAACAGGATACTATGTTCTTAGAGCTGAAACAAAGAGAAGAAGGTCACTCCTTGCATCAACAAGAACCACATATGTTAGGAGAAGATGATACAACTTACCAAGATATTGAGCATGATCATTAAATGATGCATCAAGGGGACAACTTCATAGGAGTTGATCCAGATCATAATGAACAGGTACCAGATGTTGAATTTGATCATGATGTGCAGATACTAGTTAATGAAGTCACTGAGGAAGTTCAAGTTGCACAACTCAGAAGATCTAATAGGGATTCCAAACTACCCCTTTGGATGAAATACTATGTCTGTCCACTAAATGAGGCATCTTCATCTAGCTGCACATATCCAATATCCAACTATCTGAACTATAGTGCCCTATCAGCTGCTTATTAATCTTATTTGACTACTACCTCACAGGAGACAGAACCTACATCATACACAGAAGCCATGAAGGACCCAAGATGGGTTGAATCCATGAAGGCAGAAGTAGATCCCCTGATTCTGAACAACACTTGGGAGATAGTTAATATTCCTAAAGGTAAGGTACCTATTGTGTGTAGATGGGTGTACAAAATCAAGTACACCTCTAATGGAGAAGTTGATAAATTCAAAGCAAGACTTGTTTCTAAGGATATATCCATCAAGAAGGTCTGGAGTATTAGGAGACCTTTTCTCCAGTTGTTAAAATGGTCACAGTAAGAGCAGTAATTGCATTGGCTGGTATGCATCAATGACCACTTTTTCAAATGGATGTCTACAATGAATTTCTTCAAGGTGATCTTGAAGAAGAAGTTTACATACATCTACAACCTATTTTTAGCACCTGGGGGGAGGGGGGATTCTAAGGGTTGTAGGTTGCTCAAATCACTATATGGACTTAAGCAAACATCAAGACAATGGAACTTGAAGCTCACATATGCTCTATTAGCAGCAGGCTTTATGCAAAGCAACATGATCATTCCTTGTTCATAAAAGAGGAGAATAGAAAGCAGGTTATTCTACTTGTATATGTTTATGATTTTCTCATCACAGGCAATGACACTGCAATGATCCAAGAGGCAAAGCTCATACTGCATAAGGATTTCAAGATCAAAGACCTAGGAAACTTGAAATATTTTCTAGCCATTGAAGTGTGCAGGTCTGCAAAGGGAAGTCTTCTATGTCAAAGGAAATATGCTCTAGAACTTATAGCAGAACTGGGATTGTCTGGTGCCAAGCCTGCCATTACACCAATGGAGCAACACAAAAGACTTACAAATGTTGAGTATGATGAACATTGTCACTTAGATCATGATCCAACACTAGAAGATGTGAGGAGCTATCAGAGACTGACTGGAAAGCTTTATACTTAACCTTGACAAGACCTGCCATTGCCTATAGTGTGCAAAACTCTAGTCAATTTATGCAAGCTCCCAAGCAGTCTCATCTGGAGGTAGGATACAGAGTAGTGAGGTATGTGAAGAATGAGCATGGACTTAGAATTCTTATGAATGCATTTGGGGACATGACTCTTAGTACATATTGTGATGGAGACTGGGCAAGTTGTCCTAACTCCAGAAAGTCAGTCACTAGATACCATGTGAAGTTTGGTGGATCACTGATATCTTGGAAATCCAAGAAGCAGACCACAGCGGCAAGGAGTTCAGCA
This sequence comes from Nicotiana glauca, assembly GCA_026770625.1. Lineage (NCBI taxonomy): Eukaryota > Viridiplantae > Streptophyta > Magnoliopsida > Solanales > Solanaceae > Nicotiana > Nicotiana glauca. The sequence continues at coordinate 23,127 of MU670814.1, forward strand.
GAATCTGAGTATAGAACAATGGCCTTGACTTTGTGTGAATTGATCAGGTTGGTAGGAATGTTCAAAGAATTGGAAATAAAGATTTTGACTCCAATTCAATAAAGTAGCTATGCAGATAGCCAATAATCCAGTGTTTCATGAAAGAACAAAATATACAGAAATAGATTGTCATTTCGTAAGGGAAAATATGAAACAAGGATTGATACATGCAATATATGTGCCAACAGAAGAACATGAATCAAATTTGCTCACTAAAGCACTAGGAACTACTCAACACTATCATTTAACGTCCAAGCTAGGTCTTTTGAACATTTTCACCACACCTAGCTTGAAGCGTGTGTTGAAATTAACACGTGATTAATAGCTCCTGTACAGTTGTATTAGTTTGTTAGGAGTTAATTGTAGAAGTTAGTGATAGTTGTAGTAGTGAAAGTCTATATATGTGTGTATAGGGGCGTATGTAATTTTTGCTTAATTTTTCAGAAAGTTAGTTATAACAGATTTTCCCTCCACTGCCTCTTCTACTTCAATTCCTTCACTGAGCTTCTTCCACTCAACAATGGTGGAATTTAACAAATAGCGCGCTGGAATATGTCGAATAATGTAACGGTTCACCAGTCCATGGAGTGTCTGATATGGTTATAGGTGTATTGGGAGGAGGGCAGTTGGGTTGTATGTTGTGTCAAAACGTATCCCAAATGGCACTCAGAGCCCGTTTCGCCAAGCTACCAAAAACTACTTATTTTGAAAAGCGCTTTTATTCAAAAGTATATTTAAAAAAAGTACTTTTGCAAAATAAGCAGTTTGTGTTTGGCCAATTCGTTTAAGTAGTGCTTTTTGCAAACTCATCGTGTTTGACTAATCTTTTAAAAAAATACTTTTAAGTATCAAATTACGAAAAAAGGACAGTAAAGGTTCTATTTGCGATTAGTATTATTTAGAAAAGGAAAATAAATTTAAACATTTATTAGAAAAGAATTCAATTAAAATATAAAACGTAAAATAAAAATATAAATTAAAAATTCTAATTAATATAAAATATAGTTATTCTAAAGCAATAATATTGAGTGTTTAGTATAACTTATTATTCACATGATAATTTAAATATGTCAGAATACATTATTCAATATATATTTAAAATCTACTCTTAAGAATAGGAGAAAGAGAATAAAATTTCCATTAAAATAAAAAAGAGAATAAATGTATAGCAGAAAAAAAGGAAAAACAAAAGAAAAAGAAAAATTAAATTAATTGTAAGATTATATTTGTCTTGAATAAATTAACTTTCTAGAAAACTGCTTTTGTTGCTACTAAGAAGTACTTTTTTATTTTAGCCAAACACCTTAAATTTTTCAAAAAGTACTTTCTTGGCAAAAAAAAAAGTATTTTTGGCTCATAGAAGCTTGGCCAAATAGGCTCTCAAAGTGATCGTCTTGGAAGAATTGCTTGGCAAGTAAGCACATGATCATGTGGTAGGAAGCTATGATGATAGTGCAACAGTCGATAAATTTGGAAAAAGGTTTGATTTTTTGGTCAAATATATGTTTGTTGTTTTGACTATTCTGCAAGTAAAAGCTAAATGTAAAAGTTAGGTGTGGAGTTTTAACAGTTGAGATCGAACATGTTGATGTCGCCACACTTGAGAAGCTTGAACGACAAGGTGTGGATTGTCAACCTAAAGCCTCTACTATTCGTATAATCCAGGTTGGTCTTTCTATCCTGTAAATTTTGATGAAAAAAATTCAGTACTGTTTGGTTGATGTGTTTTTAAGTATTCGGTTTCTCGCATCTGGTACGTGTTCTCAATCTTTGTTTGGTTCAATCATGGTATTATGTAACAGGATAAATATCTCAGAAGGTCCACTTTTCTCGACGTGCAATTCCACTTCCTAGATTTATGCAGGTGGGCTTAAAGATTACCGTGCTAATTTTTCTCCCCCCTTGTGATACATTCTCAATTTTTTTACTCATGCTTAAAATCATATTGATAATCTTGAAAGTGCTAAACGATCGAGCAGGGAACCTATTATGTTATCCTCTGATGATAAAAAGCAGGAGGCTGACGTATGATAGGAATGGCAATGCGGTAGCTAACAATGAGGAGGAGCTTTCTTCTGCAGTTTATGGTAATACTTCTATAATTGTAATGATCAAGATATATAAATAGTTATTATGCATTTTTTTTGCAAAACATTTCCTGTGATTGCTGTTTCAGTGTCTACTGCAAGACCCAAATACATTTCCTTAAGAATGTAAATGTGGTAAATGAGGATATAAAGATGTCTTCATGACTCTGTTGGTCAAACAATGCAATACTTTCAGATATACAACATGATCTCATAATAGACGGTAAATGAATATAGTGACATATTCATGACTTTTCACAAAGAGAGACGTCGAAAAGTTGTATAATCTGGGCCAAGAGCTTGTTATGTATTGTTTCTCTCTTTTTACCTCCATTCTTCAACTGGATAGGGTAACACTAAATTCTTCAACTAGAAAAGGCAAACCATATTTTATTATCAGAGTTAACTAATAGAGAAAAAAATCATGTATTTGGTAAAATGAAAGACATAAATAGCAAGTCTCATCCTTGGTTTGATGTGTGCGTGGGAAGCTTGAGATGCATGTGGAATTCCAAACCACAGATTGGTCCAGTAATACTTTAGTTGCTCATAATTGGATTTTGATAAGAAAGTGCAGACATGTGCGAGATTTCACCTTAAGCTCTACTCCCATCCAGTTAACGTGAAGCTATTTTTTTTTGGGTCGGTTCCAAAAAGAATGACACATTTCTAAATTTGGTAACAATTTAGCTTAAACTTACAATTCTACTCTTAACGAGAAGCTTTTATAACCACACAAATATTCTGAGCCCCTTTTTGGTTTGTTTAGAATCACAAATTTCAAATTTTTTTATTTATTCTTAAACTTCGTGCCCAATCAAACAGGTTCATATAAATTGAAACGGAAGGTCTGGCCATTGTCCGTTGATTATGTAAGGAGTTGAGGACTGGCACAAGAGATTAAGTTGAAAACATGGTCAGAGCAAGACAAAAAATGTTTAAATATAGCACTTAACCGTTCAGGCTAACTAGGTCTAGTTGGGTCATTCCATTCGCACAACTAGTGTCCATGTTCATTTCAGAAATTTTCTGCTGAGGTGTTTGTTGTTTAATAGTAGTAAGTCTTATGTGGAAGTACTGCTCTTTTGGGCTTTTATAATGAGACGACAATGATCTAAGGAGCTCAAACCTGTTAATGATAGTGGGAGAGAGCATCAGGAGGCTAACAATCACTTTATCCATCTTTCACTCTTTGTACAATATATGCCACTTATATTTTAGTTGATTCTTTCATTGTACTTGAAGTTTTATCGGCGCCAAATAATTTAATGATTTTCACGATCCAAATTCTATTTTAGATCGTGAGCATCAAACATCGTTGTTAGGCAAGCCAATACTAATCAACTAGTAAATTCCCATTTTCATTTGAGCAATCCCAACATCTAATTTTTACTTAAATTTAAACCATTTGATAAGTAACGGATTTTTAAGGCAAATAAAATAGTAACAACTAAAAGAAATCTTAACTATAGAACTTCAACCCAAAAATCAAAGTCTATTAATACATGCCAAGACCTAGTCTCACAGGTGTGTGGACAACTAGTAAAATATACAAAAGATGACTATGCTATTGTCTGAAATAGAATAGACAGATACGAGGAAAAGAGAAACCCCGGCAGGTTGCTGAACTGCTAGAAACAGGGCAGCTCACCTTGAAGTCTCAGTCCAAGTTCAAGAATACACGCCAAGCGGATAACTCGATGCACCTGCATCAAATCCTGTACAATTAATTACAGAAGCTAACGTAGCATGAGTACATAAACAATATGTATCCAATAAGTATCCAGTCTAACATCGAAAAAGTAGTGACGAGGGGTTGATTTGATACTTACGAGGGCCAACAATAGTATAATTAAAGTATTATGCTAGGCATAGATATCATGAATAATACTAACAGTTCAATAACAGGAAAAGATAAGATATTCTTTCATAATGAAAATGTCAATTTCAGTCATATCATGTACCAACTTATATTTCAAAGCATTTAAGCAGTATAAATCACGAAGAGTTCCAAATAATTAACATGCGCAACTATGCCGAGGTCGTACGGCCCGGTCCAACATAGTATTAAATGTGCACTACCGAAGGGTCGAACGACGCAAACCATAAATGCCTCTATTTACTACGAGGCACTCGGCCGGATCCACAAATAACTATTTATTTTCAAGAAAGCACAAATTTCTCATTTACAGTCAAGTATTTCATACAAACCTTCAAGGAAGTGAATTTACCTTCATACAATCCTTTTATGAATTTCTAACATAGTTTAAGCGATTAGTTTAGCAAGTAAGGACACAACATTCCGATTATAGCATGATATAGATTCTAAACTATTCGGACAATTGTATACTAGTAGCTACGTACAGCCTCTCGTCACCTAGTACGTATGTAGCCCCCACAAATAGGTTTAAACATGTATTTAATTCACCTATGGTGTTACTTTCTTCTTACAAGGTTAGAAAGGAGATTTACCTCGTCTCAAGTCTACTTCCCAATTCAAGAACGCGCCCAAATCTCCAAATTTGACGCCGAAAGACTCGAAACTAGTCAAACATTACATAAACTAATCAATATATGCTCAAAAATTCACAATTCCACCCTTTAAGTGATTACCCAACCTAAATTGCAAGATTCCAAAATTTTACCCCCGGGCCCACATGCTCGGATTCCGAAAATTTTCAAAGAAAGTTGTTACCCATAATCTTAGGAACATAAATATATGATTTCTACTAAATTCCATAACAAATTTCGGATATGTTAGGAGAAGAAGCATTGATGCCCCTGTCAGGAGGTGTGAGAGGTTGGCCATGGAGAGTTTGAGGAGGGGTTGAGGTAGGCCTAAGAAGTACTAGGGAGAAGTGATTATGTGGGACATGGCGCTGCTTCAGCTCACTGAGGACATGACACTTGATAGAAGGGTGTGAAGGTCGAGGATTAAGGTAGAATGTTAGTAGGTAGTTTATAGTATTCACAGATAGGTTTAGTAGCATGCATTTCCCTTCATAATCTTTGCTTTTTATTACGACATGTGGTTTTGTTCGCCTCAGGTATTGTATTTCGTGTTGCTATTATTAGATATTGTTTTTCTTCCTTGCTTCCCTCTTTTTCTTATTGCCCTTCTTGAGCCGAGGGTCTGTTTGAAACAATCTCTCTACCTGCATTAGGTAGGGGTAAGGTAAGGTCTGCGTATAGACTACTCTCTCCAGACCCCATATGTTGAGATCAAACTGGATTTGTTGTTGTTGTTGTTCTATAATAAATTTCATGGTTAAATCTCATTTTTACCCATAATGCCAAATAGCTAACAAATAAGCAAGCTGATGAACGAGAATATAAGCTAGATAGAAAGTGTTGTATTGTTTTGATATGCCTGAATAACAGATGGTTACAAAATGATTAGAACTCTCCTTATATAGAAGAGGAATCCTATCTATGGTACAATTATAATTACGGAAGTCAGTGGCGGATCCACCTGGACAATTGTGGGTGCTTAAGCACCGATTAACTTGATCATATTTAGTAAATTTATATAGGCAATTATAAAAATAATTAGATAAATATTGAGTGAGAACCAACAAGCAAATTCTTTTTTTCTCTTCTTTTGGAGTTTTTATCGGCGAGCATCCATAACATTAAAATTCTAGATCCGTCATTGACGGAAGCAAATTAAATGATTAGTCTAAACATCTGCCCTTGATTTGATCTGTTCCGAAATTTCTGCCATAATTATCGATCAATCACGGATATCTCGTCTTTCCGTTATTATGTTGTTTTCGATTTTGCCCGTTGTCTGTCCCATGAGGTCTCGATCACTATTGGCCTCGATCTCAACAGGCATCTCGAATTTCGAACTCGGTACCGAGTCCTCGTGCCTCGGTCTGACCCATTACGGGGTCGATCTTCGATCCTTCACCCGGTCCCGGTAAATTAGTAAAATCTGAGGAACCCGATTTTAACCGTATACATGCTTAATAGAAATAATTACCAGCCATGTGCATACCACAAATGTATGGACTAGATCATCGTGGTAATCAAAAGTTTTCACATGCATATCATAATAATAACGGATCTTAAATTAGGTCAAATCGTTATTCTAGTAGGGGTTACTAGGAAGCACAATTCTAGTATAATACAATTACGTCTATATATTCTACTTTAAATATTGGGAGATGTGAGAGTACTAAAAGGCACTTTGAATTGTAAGTTTCATTTATTATTTTTTTTTTTTAAAAACACAAAATTAACTGTCACTTACAAGAGATTATATGCCCTCGTGAGAGTTTGCTAGCAGCTACACCATGATTTCTCTACATGAGGCTGTTAGAAGGGCATTGTGAGGCACAGATAAGTAATTATATGGCCAAGGCATAGAGGCAACACATTTGGTACTATTGTCCCATTTATTTGTACTCTTCCTATGTGATTCTTTTTTTTTTTTGGCTTTTTTTATTAATAAAACTAGCCCTAGGCAGCCTAGTGGATAGCTAATAAAAAAAAAACTTGCAAGAGTTGACCTAAATAAATTGTTAAGCAGTAAGGATGAAAAAAATAAAAGAAACAACTTTAGCGCATGCTCAAGAGCTAACTCTTTTTTCTTGAGAGGTCTATAAATTAGGACATTTGGAAAAGAATTAGACCCTCACACAAATATTTATAAAGTGTGAAGTATTCTTTTTAGGATTATGATGGCATTGTTTAAGCTTGGTTTGATTCTAGTTACTCTTATCATGGCAATCACTCGTTAGTATGTATCTTTAGGTTATAATTGTCAATGATGTGTACGCCATATATATAATGTCAATTTTATTATTATGCAAGTAATTTTAATTTGATATGATTAAATATTACAGCTATTTTGCCATGGTCCTCTAACAGAGAAGTCATAGCTGCACGCGATACCTTGGGAATAAAGAGGAGGCTGCTCCCGCAACTTAATACTTGTTTGAGACTTTGTAGTATAAACAGTAATTGCTATGATTGCGTCCTTTGTTGTCAATGTAAGAGGTCACCATTTTTTAACGAACATATATGTTTTATTAAATATGCTATTTACATATTTCCTTCGTCTTTGTCTTTGATACCTTATATAAATAATGAAGAAGCCCTACTTTTTCTCATGAATTAATCCATTCCAATGAATAGCAGGAAAGTATCTCTTTCTATTATATGATATTCATCTTAAATTTATCGTTCTTATTTATAGTATGTTTATTGCATACATATTAATATATTATACGTGAGGTTCCTTTTTCTTTTTTCTTTATTAGCAAGTAGTCATTTCTTTTCAAGTATTATAAAGGAAATTTTGTTTGTTGGTTATGCCCTTGAGAAGTCTGTCAAAAAGCTAACCCAAGAACTAATTAAACATATGCAAAAAGTATATAATCTTTGTATTCACATATTCTTATAAATCACTAAGCATGAAAATTTTTGTAGCCACTCGTATTTGCACATAGTTCTACTTCCGTCCACCCCGTCACGAGAAAAATAAGCAGATACTAGGCGTAATACGACTGGAGATATTTAAAGTTGGCACCATCTTTCATTTAGACACCTAAACTAAAGATTGTTCTTATTGAACACTTATACTACACTAAAATTGATCCAATTAGACATTTTTTTGACAAATAGCCAAACTTACCAGGTGCGTGCAATGCACTCGCAGCTGATGTGGTGAATGACAATAAAAAAAGAATACATACCCAATAAGAAAATGACATTCTCAAAAAGAAAAAAAACTTTAATTTATACCCGATCAGAAAATGACACATTATTAACAAAAGAAAAGAAAAAAAAGGACACACTGGTGTTCTTGATGTTCTTCACTATTTTTATGTCTATTATTCTTCCAACCACGATTTTAATCCAAAATTTCAAGAGAAACTTCTCCAAATTTGTTATAACTTCAACAAAAGATTCCCTACCAAGACTTGAAGACAACCCCAATATTAATTTCTCAATTTTTTATCAAATCAAGTAACCCATTTTAAACTTTCAGGCTTTCTTAAAGACCCCATTAATGGTGTTCTCGGTGTTCTTCACTATCTTTATGTCTATTATTGTTCTAACCACGATTTTAATCCAAAATTTCAAGAGAAACTTCTCCAAATTTGTCATAACTTCTGTAAGCACGTGATTTTTGCCCTATATGAGAAATACTCCCAAAAATTTCAAAATAAAATAGTTTTGGGTTGTGT